>JAPKLY010000732.1:45825-60958 GCA_026898435.1 Prunella vulgaris | reverse complement strand
AATTTCTTTCCACCTTGGCCACCAAGTTCTTCATTATATCACCAATCTTCTTTCCTTCTTTTCAGTCTACTAATCATAAGGACAAGAGAGTTCCAAAAAGGAAGGAAAATGACTTAAAGTGTGGTTAGCCAAAGGAAAGGTCTAAAGGCACAAAATGGTGAGCAATGGATCATAATATCAATGGTAGGCTCATATGGCAAAGTGGCTCAATATATATCAAAGAAATGCCTCAAATCATATCATGTGAAATCATTATCTAATGTAGCCTCAAATAAGACCAAAGCCAAGTTCTAGAGTATAATGTAAATGTGTGGAACTCACATCAAAGAATATCATCCGTTCAAAATTGAAACGGGCATCAAAAGCTCAAAACTCACGGGTTAAAGTTGATCAAGACTCATATCATATCAAACATGCTCAAATCATCAAAGTATCAATCATCATAAAATCCATCACAACTAGACAAGACATGAATCAAGAGATAAGTCCACTACATCAAACCTATACTATCAACATCATCCACACAATCATAAGCATATCTCATGCCTCACTACTCTAAACTAGCAACATCATGGCAAAAATCAACAAGCAAAAACAAGGCATCACATAAGCATATGATCACAAGACATAAGAAAGCACTACAATTCATCAAAAGCATAGCATTGCAGTGAGATTTACAAAACGAACACACCCCCAAACTTTTTTGGACCAAGGGTCTAAAAATTTGGCAAAGAGTGAAGAAAAGATCATGCAATGCTCAAGACAAAACAACTACTCAATAACATCATCAAGAAATCCAAGATTATCATCATTAATACAAGCTAAATCAAACAAACTAAAGCAAGAGGAAAAGGAAGCAAGCAATAAAGCATAAGGAAGAAGGAGTATAGAAAACATACCTATGGAAGGAAGTGAAGAGTAGAAATGTAGAGCTTGAGTTCCAAGAATTTTCCTCTCCTCTTCTTGTGTGTTTTGGAAGAGTGTGTGTGCAAGAATGTGGTGTAAACCATGTGTGTTTGTGTGTGGAGAATGGTGTACAATGGTGTAGGAAGAAAGTGTGGTCAAAACAAGAAAAATGGTCAAGATAACTCACCTCAGGGTCACGCTCGATCACGTGCCCAGAGCCTGCTCGGACGCCTTCACACCGCCGCTCGGACGCACAAACCCAGCTCCTGGTCGAGCGCCAATTTTTTGCTCGAGTCGAAGTGAAAAGCTCGATCGCCCATTGACCGGCGCTCGGACCCTTGTTATGAACCGCTCGATCAGGGCCATTTTTCAACATTTCTGAATTTAATTTTTCTACACCACTTCAACCCATTTTTAACAACAACAAACATCAATAATTAATATCAAATAGCCCATATGAAGAATGATCACACCCCCAAAAATTTTTCGGATTGTATATCCTAAAAGTTTGGAAAAGTATGATGAATATGACATAAACTAAGCAATTAAGAACACATCTACATACTAGCAAGCACATCATCCAAAACCAATCCTACCATGTCAATATAAACTCCCCAAACTATTCTTGCTTCAAATCCCTATCAAACTAAATCAAACAAGAAAGAAACAAAAATTATCAAACTAACAAAGCAAACAAAACAAGCAACAATTTTATAAGGATGGGTTGCCTCCCATCTAGCGCTTGGATTTAACGTCCCCTAGCCGGACGACACCAATGTTAGCTAAATGGCCAAGGATATTTTTCATTCCTCCCATCTAACTCTAATCTCATAGCATCATGATCAAGGAAACAAGTAGGATTTCTACCCCATACACCCACTTTCCTCATCATTTTATACTTATAAGCCCAAGAAAATTCCTCTTTTCTTCTCATCATACCAATCCACCCCCATTTCCTACTATCAAAATTGTTCAAGAGGATTCTCAATTTAATCTTATCATTAATCAATTCAAGAGGCATGACAAATTCACAATAAACAACATTATCAATTAAAGCACAAGTAGAAGAGTCCTAGGCTAGAGAAATGCTCATTTCAATTGTAGGCTCCTCTTCCACTTCATTTTGTTGTTGTTCTTCTTCCTTGAAGCTCATGTCCATGAGTGGACATTCATCTTCCTCTTCTATTTCTTTCTCTTTTCCTCCTCTTGAATCATCATCTTCTTTCTCCTCCACTTCTTGTTCTTGGTCTAAATTACCCCCATCTTTCTCCTCCAACTTTTCTTCACAAATCTCATGGGCTTTTTTGGTCAATTACTCCAATTGGAGCTCTAAGCTCTTGATTTGATCTCCTTGAGATTTGAAAATTTCATCAAACTTCTTGTTTGTCTCCTCAAAGCATCTTTCATCCTCACTTTGAATTTCTTCGAGTTGATTGAGAATGTAAACTAGAGTATCATTAATATGGCTTTGAGGAGCTTCTTCATGATTGAAAGACATAGGAGAGGGTAAATTGTAGGTTTATGGATCCTCATAAGAGTAGGAATTGGGAGAATAAGGATCTTCTTGTAGAGGTGGTGGTTGATATGGGTAAGGTTGATAGGTATAGGAATTAGGAGGATATATATTTTGTGGAGAATACGAGCAATGGTTGTATTCGCCCATCTCAATCGAGTTCACTCCTACAAAAACAAGCAAGTATCAACACTCACCAAGAATAGTCAAGAAAAAATAAAGAAAAAAAAATAAAGAAAAGAAATGTAAACAAACATCACAAACTTGACAAAGAGATCATTTCCCAGGCAACGGCGCCAAAAACTTGTTTTGGCGTTACCGGGACTCAAGGATGCTCAAGTAAACAAACAATACAAACCAACAACATTCAAAGACATTCAAGTAAACAAACAAATACTAGCTTAACAAAGAGATCGTTTCCCCGGCAACGGCGCCAAAAACTTGTTTGCCCAAAATGGTGTTTACACGCAAGTGCACGTGATCGTTATCGTCGTGGCAAGATAACCAAGTTTATTTATCGAACTCAGGGAGATGGGAGATTGCAAGGTAATATTGTTGTTCTAATACGAAACTCAAACAAAGCAATAAAAGTGGGAATGGTTTCTATGTCTACTAGCTTGTCAAGAAAGTAAACTACCTATCACTTTTGTGCAAAGTGAGCAAGTGGAGAGAGTATGCATTAGTGTACTATCCTATGTTTCACATGGTGTTGTATCACTTAATCA
Source organism: Prunella vulgaris (assembly GCA_026898435.1). Lineage (NCBI taxonomy): Eukaryota > Viridiplantae > Streptophyta > Magnoliopsida > Lamiales > Lamiaceae > Prunella > Prunella vulgaris. The sequence goes on along the minus strand of JAPKLY010000732.1, from coordinate 57,814 downwards.
TGCAATGAGCTATTGGACAATCAATTAGGCAAAGCCTCTTTAACATGCAAAGGTTTCCCTAGATACACATTAAAACTCCTATTGTAGTACCTATTCACTAAGAATAATTCTCATTATCCTAGGAATTTCATCAAACACCTAGCATGCATTGGCCTAATGATAAGAATATTAAGGAAAATAGCTCAATTCTCATATGTTGCACTTCCCTAATGGCCCTCATGATCAATTCAACATGCCAAGTATTCATACAAACCATCAATTTAGAGAATTGATCATACAACATCTCATAGCATTCATAAGATCAACATTAACACCACATTACTCCATAGGAATCATACACTAACACATAAGAGTATTAGCCCATGGCTAATTGGGAAAATAAATGAGCAATTGAACTAGATACAATCATCATAATGTTGAAATTGAATTGAAAATACAAAATCTTACCTATTATAATAGAATTGGTAAAGATACTAATTACCTTGGAAAGCTAGAAAATTAATCCGTCAATAGAAAATACAATTCAATCGGTAGAAACGTAGCCCTAGTTGAGATGAGCATGCAGGAACATGTTGGGAAACCCCTTATGTTTTTATGACATTAAAACTAGCTGACCTTGGGAAGTCAGCTGGTGTCAGATCAGATCAGCTGAGGATAGTCAGCTGAGGTGCTAGATATCAGTTGATGTCAGGTCAGTTGATGTCAGGTCAGCTGATGTATGGTCAGCTGATCAGCTGCGGTCAGACCAGCTGAGGTGCAGAAATCAGACGAGGCCTTATCAGCAGAGGAGCACCCAGATCAGCTGAGACACGTTCAGGACAGCTATGACTCAACATACCAGCTGAGCCCTGAACATATCAGACGAGGACCAGCAGCAGCAGCTGAGGTCGTCTGAAGCTGTTGCATAGTAGATCTATTTACAGAAAGTCAATCATGTCAAGAGGACAAGATCACAGTAACGACTAGAAGATTTCCAGAATCATAGGCAATCAATCAAGTCAATCAGATTGAAGATCAAGCCAAAGATGGAAGATATCAACCTGGAAATCAAGAATCAATCAATCACTCTGATTGATTGATTACATATTTATAGGGATTTCAAATCCTAGTCAACTTTAACGGCTAGTTTTTTTTACCTATAAATATGAGTACAAGAGAGAAAAATAACAACGATCCTACGCGCGATTACACTAGCAGATAGGCTACATTATTTTTCCTCTGTACAAAAATACGTTCACACATTGATTATTCCTTTGTTAGACTTTGTAGAAGTCGATCAGTTAGTTGCAAGGCTATTTGCACTAACAAGTTGTAAGAGAGTTTTCTCTCAAAGGTTGTAAGGAAGGAAGTAAGTGAGTAAGAGAGCCCCTCAACTCCACGTTGGATTGAGGAGAGTGGATGTAGGACAGTTGGTCCGAACCACTATAAATCTTGTGTGTTTTTCTTGCTTTATTTTATTGCTCTAACTTGTTGCACTAAATAAAAGGTTTTCATTAAAAGGATTAAACTAAAAACGTTTCCGCACTAAGATCACTGCGCACTCAGCTGATTTTAAAGTCAGCTGTTTTCAAAACAAGAGGACTCAAAGTCTTCTTTAGGGACCAACAAGTGGTATCAGAGCTGTGTGTCCTAACGGCCACAACCTGAGAAGATTAGGTGGTCACCAGGGCAGATCCAAATTCTTTTTTAAAAATCCTTGTGTGTTATTTCTCCTAACACATTTTGCAGGAATCATGTCTTACAACCTTGATGTGAATTTTGAAGAGGAGATAAACAAGATTATTCAAGATTTTGAGGAATACATCTCCACTGCTGATTCACCATCATCAGAGGATTTTTTCCTCATGGCAGATACAGAAGAGTTAGAAGCTGAAACCCCCTTTGTTAGCTCATTTTGCTCTTCTACCAATTCTATGGAGTCTGAGATGCAAAAACTGCTCTTAGATCTCCAATCCTCTCTAAGTGTCTGTGCTAAACTAGAAGAGGAGAACTCAAGGCTAAAAACTGAAGTCTTTCAGCTGACCCTCGAGAAAGGTCAGTCTACTGATCTATCAGCTGAACCCACTTCGTCACAGACTCAAGAGTCAGAAGACTTAAGAGTCTAATGTGTGGAACAGGAACAGTTGGTAGCTTCGCTGCTGGCTGAAAATCTTGGGTTGGAAGAGGAACACAAGCTATTAAAGGCTAAGTTCGATGAACTCTTCAAACAACATACACAGACCAAAGAAAACGAGGATCAGCTCAAGTTGAAATTGGATCAGCTGACCAATGCACATAATGCAATGTCATCTATAGCTGTTTCCTCTCAACAAGAGCATGACAAAAGAGGTGTTGGCTTTCCTAAGTCCTCTAAAGGGAAGAAAAAGGCACAGGTTCAGGGAGCTGATAATAAGGAAAAATGGAAGAATCAGATGAGAAGGGATCAACCTAGACCATCCCAGAAGGGCAAGTCCAAGCAGAACCTTTCTCCACCCTCGGTTACATTTAAAGTACCACCCAAACCTGCAAAATTAGCTAAAGCTGTTGTCTATGAGTCATTCAAAGGCTCCAGCAGGACTTATCCTTATAATCAGATCACCAGACCTGGTGTTCTAAGACATCCTCCTAAGAGAAACCCTTTGAAGGAGATTGTCTTTGTTGATAAATATGGGAGATGGATAAGGTCTCCTAAGCCTCATAAGGATGACCTATTCCTATGGATCCCTAAAGAACTGCCTCCTGACCCTCCAGGACCCAGTAGGGTACCTATTCCCTAATTTTATTTTCTGGTACACACCAGCTCAGGAGATTAGACTAAAAGCTGATATCAGATAAGAAGATGATCAAATCAGATGAGCTGAGTGTGATGAATAGATCCAAACGCAGACATCTACCCAATTAAGGGGGAAGGCCTACACTTAGGTGGAAAATCAGCTGAGATGTGTGTAAGGGGGAACATCAGCTGAGGTAACCAGCTGACCTCAGAGGCAGCTGATCTCACATGCACAGACGACCCTTGCACATCAAAAGACTTTCCTAAGAAGTGTCATGAAGTCTGCAGTTCAGAAGAACACTAAAAAATGACTTCAGATGATTTTCGATAATTTTCAGAGAAAGAAAATCAACCGTTAGAGCTGCCAGACGATGGAATTTTGATCCAGGGCATCATAGATCACTGCAGAGCAGTGAGTTCAATCAAAATCGTCATTTCCCTTCCAGAATGGTATTATAATGGCGATTCCTAGCCCGGTGCTGAAAGATATATCAATTTTGACTCCTGCCAACAATCTCTACTGGTAGCCAAGAATTCGTCTACAAGATGTCCCACATATGTTTTTCAAGAAGAAATCAGATGGTATTTGATCATGGGGGAACATCAGATGAGTTCAGGCAAGCCAGCTGATGGGAGGAATATCAAATTTTCGTCGGGTTTTAATATCATCAAAAAGGGGGAAATTGTTGGGAAACCCCTTATGTTTTGATGACATTAAAACTAGCTGACCTTGGGAAGTCAGCTGGTGTTAGATCAGATCAGATCAGCTGAGGATAGTCAGCTGAGGTGCTAGACATCAGTTGATGTCAGGTCAGTTGATGTCAGGTCAGCTGATGTCTGGTCAGCTGATCAGCTGAGGATAAATCAGCTGAGGTCAGACCAGCTGAGGTGCAGAAATCAGACGAGGCTTTATCAGCAGAGGAACAACCAGATCAGCTGAGACACGTTCAGGACAGTTATGACTCAACATACCAGCTGAACCCTGAACATATCAGACGAGGACCACCAGCAGCAGCTGAGGTCGTCTGAAGCTGTTGCATAGAAGATCTATTTACAGAAAGTCAATCATGTCAAGAGGACAAGATCACAGTAACGGTTAGAAGATTTCCAGAATCATAGGCAATCAATCAAGTCAATCAGATTGAAGATCAAGCCAAAGATGGAAAGATATCAACCTGGAAATCAAGAATCAATCAATCACTCTGATTGATTGATTACATATTTATAGGGATTTCAAATCCTAGTCAACTCTAACGGCTAGTTTTTGTTACCTATAAATATGAGTACAAGAGAGAAAAATAACAACGATCCTACGCGCGATTACACTAGCAGATAGGCTACATTATTTTTCATCTGTACAAAAACACGTTCACATATTTATTATTCCTTTGTTAGACTTTGTAGAAGTCGATCAGTTAGTTGCAAGGCTGTTTGCACTAACAAGTTGTAAGAGAGTTTTCTCTCGAAGGTTGTAAGGAAGGAAGTAAGTGAGTAAGAGAGCCCCTCAACTCCAAATTGGATTGAGGAGAGTGGATGTAGGACAGTTGATTCGAACCACTACAAATCTTGTGTGTTTTTCTTGCTTTATTTTATTGCTCTAACTTATTGCACTAAATAAAAGGTTTTCATTAAAAGGATTAAACTAAAAACGTTTCCGCACTAAGATCACTGCGCACTCAACTGATTGTAAAGTCAGCTGTTTTCAAAACAAGAAGACTCAAAGTCTTCTTTAGGGACCAACAGAACAAACGGACCGACGATCCGAACGGTAGATCAAAAGTAATTGATAAAATCGTAAGAAGAAATCTAATGAACCCAACTAGTAACTACCTCTAACTTCTAAAAAATCTAGATAGAGTTTGATGATGTGTGGAATAATAAAAAAGTGTCCTTGGAAATCTGAGATGGAAGTATATATAGTACCCTTAGATCATTTACCAAGATGCCCTTCATTAAAATGTGCGAAAATATGAAAATAGCCCTGAAATTTGGATTTTAACACTGCTGCCGACTTGATACTTGCTAGCTGCTGATCTAGCTCGGCAGCCAGGTCGCGCGCCCGCCGTTGCTGCCGAGTTGGTGAAGCTTGCTGCCGATCAAAGTCATCACGTAGCCTGCACGAGGGAGATGCTGCCGATCAAGGGAATGAGCTGCTGACTTGCCAAGCCTTGCTGCCGAGTTGAGGGTCTTGGCTGCCGATTTGGACACTTAGTGTCGGTCGGTGCTTGACTTCCTCGTTTTTGTCATATCTCGAGTTCTAGAGCTCCGATTGACTCGATTCTTCTTCTGCTACGACCCTTTCTTCTAACTCTTCGACATGGTATATCATTTTCTTCCATTGGCTCTATTCCAAAATTTAGGACTTTTCTCGATCTTGCTCGTTTCTTCCTTGTTTTGCTTGTTTTCACATATAATCACAACTTTCTAGCAAAAAAGGGTTAAATGCACAAAGTATAACATATTAGGGTCAAATATGAACATAAGCACATCAAAACTATAAAGAAATGGATGAAAAATCATGCAATTATGACCCTAATCAGCCGATTTTCTTCTTTTAGCCAGCGTGCATGTCTCGTAGATTAGATTTTTTTTAATTTTATATTTTAAATTTTTCAAATTTTATATTTACAACTTTTTATGAACTCAAAATTTTCAGTCAAATATCTTTATTAATATATTATTTCAGATTTTATTTTATTAAATTATTAATTTTTTACAGAAAACTTTGTTTTTATTTTTTCCACTGATTTCATTTGGGTGTCGAATTGAATTGAATTTTTTTTGTGAAATGTTTATTTTTTTATTATTTTTTTAAAATTCGAAATTATATATTTATTATAATTTTATTATATTCAAAAAATTAATATTATTTTTTCAGAATTTATTATTTTTCTTTTTTCTGAGTTAAAATTATATTCATATATTCAATAATGATTTTCATATATGATTTTTTTAAATTATGCATCAACATTTTTTTAATTTCTGAATAACAATATTATAAATTTGAATCGCACTTACAATACACATAGAGTTAAAATTTTTTGCAAATATAATAACAATATTATATTTTTGCAAATCAATCACAAAATGCATATAATCCTTAAAAATCTGCATATAATACCAAAAATTCCAAAAAAATGAATCTAAAGTATTACACATCTATATCCAATTATAGATTACAATGAACATGGAAAATTACACATCTACGAACCTCGAAAACAATTACAATGACTTTACATATTACAGATTATAAAATCCCTAATAAAATGCTATATTACAATAAAAAAATAACAATAATCAAAACAATAGATCTGTTAGATTTGAATGAAGGTTAACTTTTGAATGAATCTGATAAAAATAGTTATGTTAGATTTAAAAAAAATCAAATTTCAAAAAATAAATCTGTTCAAAAAAAATTCTGTTAGATTTTAAAAAAATGACAAAAAATTTAAAATATGCAGAAATCTAAAATCATGAACCACAAGACGATTCTGGAAAATCTAACAGATTTTGTTATTAATCGATTGTAAAATATATTAACAATTTCTGAAAAACAAGAACCACAAGTCATTTAAAAAAAAAAACTGCACATAATAACTCTGAGAAAATTGATATAAATTTGATTAATCCTAAATCTGAGAAAATAAAAAGAACAAGAACCACAATCCCCAAAAAATCTGAGAAAATCCTGAAAATTCCCAAAATTTGATTATCCCCAAATCTGAAACAAAATTGTAAAAATTCCCAAAAACGTGAAAAAAAACCAAAATATCATAATATCTGGTGGCTGTCGAGTGAGGAAGGCGGTGGAGTGCCACGGAGGGAGGCGGGAGATCGGATCGACGGCCAAATGGTATCGATGGTCGAATTAACGGTCGGTGTTGCCGCGCCTCAGTCGGATCTGATCGTGTGACGGCGATGTCTTCGATCTGAAATGGAGAGAGAGAGAAGTGGTCAGGCTGCCATTGGGTTGTGGGTGTCGCCGGTGGGGATGGGTTGGGAGAGAAGAAATATTTTTTGAAATGGGTGCTGCGAAATAGTGGGGTGAAATAGTGGGGGGGAGTGGTTTAATATGCAGAGGAGAGAGAGAGAGAGAGCGGAGGAGAGAGGAGAGAGAGAGGAGAGAGAGAATGTGATGTCTGACATGGGTCAGTGAGAGTGGGGTCCATTTTTGATGTTATTGGTAATATATGATTCATTTTGTGATCCTCCCTTTAACATGAGATTTTTGGTATTCCTCTATGTAATTACACTACCATAAATGACCTTATATGTAACTTACCTTAACAAATATAATTTTGCTCTCTCTCAATCTTGGCTGTCTCGAATGTGTATGATGTGTATCTTCTTCAATAATCCCATTGACTCTTTTATAGGCTCACAAAATATCTCACGTTCATGCCACGTTCTCCACTCTTTAAGTAAAATGTTCTCCACTTCTCCAAGTTTTGATCGTGTAGCTTAAGAATAGGAATAATGACCAAGCCCATTTTCTTCTAACTCCTCCTAAAATATCTAACAAAAAATATCTTATTTAAAAAAGCAAAACTTAGTCAAATCTTTTCTCCTGCACAAATAAATTAAAATAGAAATATCATAATCTTAATTAATTAAATGTGAATAAAGGTAAAAATAATAAAATAAAGAATTATTAGAATTTAAAATTTAAACTCTAACAATCTCCCCCTTTTTGCCTTTCTTCACAAAAACTAATCAAGATTCTTTCGATCAACAAAATTTAATTAAATCATCATTAAACTAAAAAACTCCACTGATTTGCAGCATCAACAAAATCCTCAATTGGAGTATCAACAGATTTAATTGTTCTCCCCTTTTTGTGAAGAATGTGAAAATTGTAAAAAATTTCAATTCTGAAAATTAAAAACTTACGCACACATGGTGAAAATTCACGTAAAGGGAGAAGAAAATGATATGTGATTGTAGAAGAAAAGACTATAGGTCTGGACTTTACTATTCTCAAAAGTTTTAAAGAAGGAAAAAATAAGCACACACACGAAAATGGTTAGAAAATGGTAAAAAAAAATTCCATATAAAAAAATAAAGCTCACACGGGAATGATTCCTTTTTGTTTCTTTTAAAAATGGTAAACATACCAATACTAAAGAAATGGTCACACGCGTTAGTTTTTTTATTTTAAAAATAAAATAAAATGGGTTTTCCTTAAAAAAAATTCTTTTATCCTAATTTGTAAATAATATACAAATAAGATAAAAAGAAAATAATTTTAAGGAAAAAAAATGGAGAACACCAACCATCTTGTGAGAAAAGAAATAAAAGCCTAACACACTGTGACTTGAAAAAGTGGAGATGAGTAACAGTAATCAAGTGAAGATTTTTAAAAAAATTCTAAAAAAAATAATTCCTACCAATGTAAACAATTAGGACTTAGAGCAATACCCGGGACATGTACAAAGATATTCAAGAATGCAATATGAATAAGAGACAAAAAAATTAACTCATAGTAACTGATAATACTCCTTGATACAATTTAAACCACATGAAAAAATAATCACAATTCTCAATCAAACATATAGAAAATAAGATAAGGTAGTCTCTCACGGAATAAAACATCACTCAACACCCGTGTGTATAGGATTGATACATATCACTCAACTCAATTCCTAAAGTGTAGATCTTCCATAAGCTTGCATCTTTTCTAATTATCAACCGTTTAGAGAACACACTTGACAAAAATCAAAAGGTCTTATAAGGGTTGTAATGGGGCTTTGGTTAAATGTGGGAAATTTTTGGAAAAGTAGCTAAAAATACTATGATCCAAATAAAGTCATTAAATATCAATGTAGATACTCTTTATTGAACCTGAATGTTGTTCAAAAAACAAATGCAATCACCACTTCTTTCATTTTTTTGAGTCTACAGAATACTCATTCACCCCATTTCAATACTTATTTTCATCAAATGATTCAATCCCTTTTTCTTTATCTTTTTTTTTTTGAGGATTTTATACCACCATCAAATATACTTGTACCCTTTTTTTTTTCTCACAATATTTTCCCAACAAGTAGTTTGCTTGATACTCTAAATGGACCACAGTAGGGTGAAGACATGGCATTTGGATATAAAGCTCAATATTTGGAGAGAAAAAAAATAAGGTTTAGGCTCAAAGTGGCAACTAGGGATATTAAAATGTTAGGTGGGAAAACAATATGGATAAAGTGGCTTATAACAAAAAATTACCCAAATCATTTTAATGTCAGTGTGCACAATACAGTTTCGAAAAGAATCAAGCAAGTTCTAGAGATGCTAAACAAAGGAAGAGAAAACACTAAAGAAAGAACAATATAACTGTTAAAAGTGAACAGTTTAAAAAGGCTCAAATCTCACGGGTGTTATAGACTACCACACTTATCAACTACATAAATGATATTGAAATCAAGACAAAATTTTCACATGCAGCAGATGAATCAATCATATTATTAGAAACTACAGTCAAATACAAATGTTGCTTAGAATGTGATCACATGAGGGGCAACATTTGTTACAGGCAGCAGAATCAAACAAGGCAAAGGCCGAGAGATTTCTTCAAACTTGAGAATCTCTCATTATCTAGTGCTTTTGTAAAGATATCTACAAGTTGATGTAGAGTTTCAACATGCTCAATTTTAATCAACTGCTTTTCAACCAAATCTCTGAAAAAATGGTGACGAATATCAATTTGTTTTGTACGTGAATGTTGAACAGGATTTTTGGATATATTAATTGCACTCAAATTATCACAGTACATAATTAAGGTACTGCTTTTAAGACCATAATCATCTAGCATATGTTGAAGCCAAATTAATTGTGAACAACAACTCTCAGCTGCCACATATTCTGATTCAGCAGTCGAAAGTGATACACAATTTTGCTTCTTACTATACCATGAGACTAAATTGTTACCCAAATAAACACAACCTCCACTAGTACTTTTACGATCATCCACATCTCCGGCCCAATCAGAATCACTAAAACCAACTAAGTTAGTATTAGTGTCCTTAGTGAACCAGATACCCAAGTCACAAGTGCCAGCTACATATCTAATTACTCTCTTGACAGCATTAAGATGAGAAACTTTGGGATTAAACTGGTATCGAGCACAAACACAGACACTAAACATAATATCTAGACGACTTGCACAAAGATAAAGAAGACTCCCTATCATAGACCGATACAATGTGGGATCAACATTTTCTCCAACATTATCTTTGCAAATCTTTTGACTAGAACCCATAAGAGTCTTCATGTGCTTTGAATTCTCAAGCCCGAACCATTTCACCAAATTTCTTGCATACTTGCCTTGTGATATGAACATCCCATCTTCACATTGTTTTACCTGCAAGCCCAAGAACAAAGATAATTCCCCTATCATGCTCATCTCAAACGTTGATGACATAGCCTCCTGATTAGGGTCATAATTGCATGTTTTTGCACTCATTTCTATATGCTTTTGGTGATATTATGTTCATATTTGACCCTATTATGTGATACTTTGTGTATTTAACCCTTTTTGGCTAGAAAGTTGTGATTGTAGGTGAAAACGAGCAAAATAAGGAAGAAATGAGCAAGATCAGAAAAAGTCCAAATTCTGGAGTTGAGCAAAATGGAGAAATTGCTATACTATGTTGAAGAGCTTGAAGAGAGGGTCGCAACGAAAGAAGAATCGAGTCAATCAGAGTTCTAGAGCTCAAGATATGATAAAAACAAGGAAATCACGCATCGACTGAGACTAAGGCCTCGGGCGACACTGACTCCTTCTTCGGAAGACAAGCTTCGCGCCACCCAATTACCTGGAAAGACATCCATTTGTCGAGCTGGCTGTCGACCAAGCTTGGTCGACAGTTGCACAGCTCTTGGACGACAAAAGGTACCCGTGTCAAGCAAGCTGTCGCCCGAGTGGTCGACAGGCCTACAGTTCTTGGGCGACAGCAGCTCAATTTTCTCGGGTTTTCAGGGCTATTTTCGTATTTTTGCGCGTTTTAATGAAGGACATCTTAGTCAATGATCCAAGGGCACTATATATACTTCCATCTCAGATTTTCTAGAAAACTTTTATCATTTTCTTAGATTCATATTCTCTCACTAGATTAGGAGAAGTTAGAGGTAGTTTCCAAGTGGTGTTCTTAGATTTCCATTTACGATTTCGTCGATTACTTGTGATCTACCGTTTGGATCGACGATCAGTTTTCTCCTGTATTCTTAGCATAGCTCAAGCTATATTTCTACCGATTGATTTTTGATTTCTATTGTCGGATCATTTTCTAGCTTCTAGAGGTAATCTTGTATCTTTTCAATTCCAATTGTAATAGGTAAACTCTTGAATACTTTGTATAATTCCTGCATAATGATGATAGCTATTGTTTCAAATTCTTTTATGATTACCAAATTAGCCATGGGCTAATCCCTTTGTGTTTTGGTGTATGACTCCTATGGAGTAGTATGGTGATTATGTTGATCTTTTGATTGCTATGAATTGTTGTATGATCAATTTTCTACATTGATGGATTGTATGAATGCCTTGCATGTGTAGTTGATCATAAGGGCCTGTTGGTCCCGAAATGAGTTAAATCAGTGTATGGGGGGGGGGAATACACTGATGTCATATTTTTCTGAAAGACTCAGAAAAATGCTCTAACGCACTCAGTCAGGATTCCCTGAAGTACTCAATATGCTGAATGTCCACAGGGGCAGCAGGGACGGTTCAGTAACGAGTCAGATAAACTGAGTGTGAGTAAAGTGCTCGGAAGCTCAGTAGAGATAACAAACCTACTGACTGCTCGGAAGCGAGTCAGTTGGACTACTATCTCAGTGAGTCAGAGTATGTGCGGAAAGTGAGCCCTTAGATTCTACTCGTTTTAGTTTCTGAAAATGTTTTCTCTGAGTCGCTTAGTAAATTGGTGGTTAAGGCTGAGTGCACAGTATTCAGATTCAGGATGATTGATTCAGTCCTGAAGTTAAAACCAATGCAGTATGTTCAGTTTAATATGATGACATTTATGATCCTGAACAAAACAGTAAATCAGCACACAGGGGACTTTTTAACGTGGTTCGGAGATAACCAACTCCTACGTCCACGACCTGATTTAACAGGAAGCTATCCTCAAAACCCTGAGGATAGGTACTTGGGTTTTACGTGCCAAGGGACACGAATAGCCAACTTCCTCTCTTAGGAACTGACCCCTGGGCGTTTTACAAGTCCCAGTCCTTCTAACCAACCTA
>JAPKLY010000732.1:0-29792 GCA_026898435.1 Prunella vulgaris | reverse complement strand
TGCACGTAGACACCTTTTGGCTAAACACCTCCACAAAAGAATTTAGTTCCAACTGTGAAGTCGATCCAAAAACTATATCGTCAACGTAAATTTGAGCAATGACAATTTCCTTACCATGTCTCTTTATAAAAAGAGTTCTATCTGCCTCACCTCGAACAAAACCACACTCAATAAGAAAGCTTGTTAAATGACCATACCATGCACGTGGAGCTTATTTCAAGCCATATAAGGCTTTATTAAGCTTATATACATGGTTTGACAAAAATGGATCCTCAAATCCTTTCGGTTGTTCCACAAAAATATCTTTGTCTAAGTATCCATTCAAGAATGCACCTTTAACATCCATTTGGTGCAAGGTAATTTTCAAATAACAAGCAATGGCAAAAAGAAGTCGTATTGACTCAATTCTAGCCACAAGTGCGAAGGTTTCATCGAAATCGATCCCTTCTACTTGTGTATAGCCTTGAGCCACAAGACAAGCTTTATTCCGTACAACATTACCCAATTCATCAGATTTATTTTTATAGATCCATTTTGTTCCAATAATATTAGTGTTTGTTGGTCGTGGTACCAAAAACCAAACTTCATTTTGGGTAAATTGTTCAAGCTCTTCTTGCATTGCTTGAATCCAAAAATTATCTTTCAAGGCTTCCATAACATTTTTAGGTTCAAACGAAGAGACAAAGTAGGAAAATTTTACCTCATCATATGTGGTTGACATACACACATACCTTACCATATCCCGATAGTTCACTGGTTCCTTATCTCTTGTTCTTATTCCATCATGTACTCCCCCTATCACTTGGGATATAGGATGATTCTGTCTAACTCTGGAAGGAGGATCTCTTCGGACTGGATCAATTACATCATCAATCTAATTTTCCTCAGGATTAACTTCTAATTCTGGACACTGTACTGATGTTGCCTCGGACTTGGTCACATCGGGGGCAACATCTGCAATTACAGCTTCAGTTTTTGTTTCTGCGGATTTATCTATCAAGTCCAAACCTGTGTGCTCAGAAGATTTTCCTGTAATATCAGATAGATCATCAAATACCACATTCACAGATTCTTGGATACTTCTCAATCTCAAGTTATAGACTCTATAAGCATGACTATTTTAAGAATACCCAACAAAAATAGCTTTATCACTTTTAGAGTCAAATTTTGCCAAATGTTCCCTACCATTCAAAATATAGCAAATACATCCAAACACATGGAAATAACGCAAGTTATGTTTCTTTCCATTTATTATCTCATAGGGAGTCATTTTAGTTTCAGGTCTTAAAAAGACTCTATTAGAAATGTGGCAAGCGGTATTCAAAGCCTCAGCCCAAAAACGTTTGGACAAATTTTTTGAACTTAGCATCACATGGGCCATTTTTGCAAAGTCCTATTTTTTGTTCAGCCACCCCATATTGTTGGGGTGTTTTGGGGCCAGAGAACTCATGAAAAATTCCCTTTTTATCACAAAAATGAGAAAATAAATTATTTTCAAACTCTTTTCCATGATCTGTTCTAATGCGAAAAATAGGAGAACAAAACAAATTTCGAATTTTTGCATGCAGTAACTTGAACATGTCAAATGTTTGTGATTTTTCTTTGAGAAAATATATCCAAGTATACCGAGAAAAATCATCAACTATGACATACGAATACCTCATACCTCCAAGACTGTCTACTTCAATAGGACCCATCAAATCCATATGCAAAAGCTGAAAACAATGAGATGTACCTGAATGTTGCCCGTCATGTTGGACAACATTATGTGGAACACAAGTTTGTTTACCTTTAAGGCAGTCTTCACACACTACCTTGCCTTTGTGATCAAGTTTAGGAAGTCCCTTTACCGCAACAAATTTCTCTAATTTTTCTTGTAACACCCAAGATTTAGCTGCTGTTTTTGTCCCCTAACTTTTCCTTTTTGACGTGTTTAATTGTTTTCCTAGTTTAGTCCCTTAAGTTTTGTGCTTTAGTATTTTATCTTTTGTTTAGTATTAGTTCTTAGTCCTTTTAGTGTTAGAAGACCTTTAGAATTTAAGTTATGATACTATTGGGATTTAGAAGTAATACTTAAGTTCAAATTATTAGGCTTTAATAATATTTAGAGTTTTAGTCCTTTAAGATTAGAATTTATTAGAATTTAGGTTTTAATTGGGATTAGATTTTATTTTCCTTAAGAAATTCAAATTCTATTAAGAGAAATATTATTAGGAGAGAGGAAATTCAAAGTTTGTTACAAGAATGAGGGTAAATTTGGAAGAATCAAGGTTTATAGTTAGTTAGAGTCCTAATATTTGATTTAGAGAGATATGATTATATTTTATGGGATTAATTTCGAATTTTAGCCATATGATTTATTGAATTGAAGTCTTAAGGTTATTAAATTATTATATTGGAGATATTAGAAAGATTTTCCAAGATATGAATAAGATTTTCCAAGATTTGTCCAATATGTTCAATATCCATTTAATTTTTTCCTTCATTATTCAGCCAATATGAATTTAAATTCAAACAAGATATTATTTCAAAGATCCAAACCCAAGATTTATTCATTCCACTCCTACAAATATTCGGCCACTTCAATATTTCACGACCCAATATTATTCTAGTCCTATAATTTCAAATTTCACCTTATTACAAGCCAATATATATTTTAATTCCAAGATATCTTCAAGATTTGATCATAAACCAAATATTTCTTTCCTTAATTTCTTTGTTAATTTCGGCCAGCATATTATTTTTCAAGCATAATATTCATTCTTCATCAAATATTCATCAAGATATTAAATCAAGCTCTATATTTTTTCCACCCTATAAATATAAGACCCTTATTGGCATCAATTTTCACCTACACCTTCTTATAATTTTTTAGAATTAGAGAGAGAGAGAGAGTGATCCGAAAGTTCTAGAGTTACAAATTGTGAGGATTCGAGTTTCAATTGAGGAAGAGAAAGTTGGAGGATCGATTCAAGGATTAGAAAGCGGGACGTACACACACACAAACCGTTTTTCTTTCAAAGAAATCAAGGTGGGGATTTAAACGGTGAAACGTGGTAATACGGTTCGATTTTTAAATATTTAGTTGATGTGTTTATGTGTTTATGTGCTAAAAGAATGGATACTCTTACGTAGTATCAACCAATGGGTGCTCTTAAGTAGTGCAAAAAATAATGGATATCCTTATGTGGTATCAAAGAATGGATGCTCTTATGTAGTGTCAAAAGTGATGCGCTTAAGTCGTATCAAAATGTAAAAGTTGGTATGTTTACATGTTTTCATGTCCTTTATATTTAGATTTCGAACTAACGTCTCCACTGAGAGTTATTTATAATTTCTCACCCCTTTCCCCATACTAATTTTCAGATTATGTCGAGTAAGGGACGAGGTGGCAACGGAGGAGGTCTGTGGATGTGAGAATAAAGAAGATATGAAAAGATGGTTTCACACGAAAGTTTGATGTTTAATTCATTTATTTCAATTTAATTGGATTTTTGGTATTTTAGTTATTTTATATGAAGGATTTAATTTAAATTTATGAGTTTAAGATTATGCTGGTGCTTAGACACTTTTTAAATAAAATTAGATTTTTAAAAAGATTTGTTAATTATTATGATTTTACTCTATGTGATAAATTATGGATTATTTTAGAGATTAATCCTGTTTTAGGGTATTAATTTGTTAGGAATTCAATTAATCAGTATATTTATGTTTTAGGGCAGTAATATGTCGTGTCTTATGTGAATATATATTAGGAATTAAATTGCATGTGAAAAGATATGATTTATGGTCCCATATGTTAATTAGAGTCCTTAATTTTGCATGAATAGAATTTACGTTTTACATCTCCATAAATTCCAAAATTTTTACAGTTTAATTGCCATGAAAAATTATGCATGTAAACCAAATTTCACGATTTTATCAATAGTAGAAGTCTAGGGTTTGATTTTAGTCCTTTAATTACCTAGTATGCGATTTTATGTAAAAATTGAGAAGTTTTCGTTAATAAAATATCTTTATCAATGTTATACGATTTATTAAGTGTTTTAGACGTGATTATTTATATAGTAATATGAGATTTGATAAAAGAATGATTTTCTAATAAACTAGTGGACTATTTTCGAAAGATCTATGTTCTACAACTGTAAACGAAATTTTATTTGATTTTATAAGTATAATCTGATATTATGTGATATGTTAAGTTGGAATTATTTAGGTTACATGTAGATTTAATTATTTGTGGTATGTTAGTACATTTAAATATTTATTATTATTCAAGGTATGTATTTTATGTTAGGATTTTATTTTATGATTTATGTGGAAGAATTATATTTTAATTCAAAGAGTTTTAAAGAAAAGAGAAAAAAAATTATTTCAAGATTAGTTAGATCACGCCCAAAAGATTTCTCTTCAAAATTTATTAAAGACTTCCGCTGTTTATGAAAATTGGGGTGTGACATTTCTAGGTTGCGATAGTTGACATGTCCCAACTTTTGGTGCCACAAAGTTGTATCATCCAGTCGTACTTTATTGCACATCTCTTGTTCACCAACTAGGTAGCAATTATCACTTGATCTTTTCTCTATCATGACACAATTGTTAAAGTTATCAAAAACTTTGCAAGAATTTTTGTTAAACTTGACCTCAAAATCATTATCGCATAGTTGTCATATGCTAATTAAATTAGCCATAAGACCATCAACATGCAAAACATTCCTTAATGAAGGAAATCCGGGAACGTCCAGTGTTCCTTTGCCAACAATCTTTCCTTTGGAGCCACCGCCGTAAGTCACAATTCCACCGCGAATAAATTCATAGTCTTTTAAAAATTCTTTGGTGCCCGTCATGTGACGTGAACACCTACTATCAAAGTACCAAGAACCTACAATGTTAATCTTTAAGGCAGTGTAAACTACATTGCATTTTACATCAGATTTAGGCATCTAAATTTTCTTATAGACAATTTTCTTTTTCTGGGTTGAGATGTTGTCGTCGATGTTGGGCAACATGGAAGACAACATCTGTTCCCTGAACAGATTTTTAAGTTTAAACAAAAAGGTTTGATATGTCCAGGTGCAAAACAATAGTGACACACATATTTTCGTTTCCTAGACTTATTCAGAGGCTTAACAACTTCATTACCTTTTTCTTTAACAAAAACAACTTCATCCTTATTTCCAAAAATATTTGAACAAATATTGTCTAAAGAATTTGAAATCCAAGACCTGATGTATTAGACTTACTCAAGTTAAGTACCTTATTTAATTTTGAAGTGCCTGTGTTGAGTTTGGTAAAAGTAGCCTCAGCAAGATCAAGCTTGGACCGTACTATACTCAATTCAACATCCTTTTTGGTAAGCAGTACTTCTAACCTTGTGACAGAACTCCTTAACTCTTCATTTTCACTAGACATCTTTTTTGCCTTCAAAGCTTGTTTCTTCCATTCCTTTAGTAAAGCTTTATAGAGACCCTGCAACTCCATGATGATTGAATCTTTGTCCATTTCATCCTCCTCTTGAAACTCTGCATCATTAATAGACCTTTTAAAACAATTTAATTTAGAAACACCGAAACAGTTAAACCTGCTGAATGTTGACAACGATGTGATCACATCGGGGTCAATATCATCACAATCAGACTGAGATGGCTGATTTACTGTAGCCAATATCATCTTTTGGCTAGATTCTTGATTTTCCTCCTCTACATCCTCCTCATCATCACTGGGAGACACCCACAAATTCTTACCATATTTTCTCAAGGTATTTGCGCATTCATTCGCGTAGTGACCCCAACCTGAACATGCATGACACTAGATGGACTCGAGGTGCTTGGGATCAAATTTATTTCGATCAGAAGCAGTCCTTCTCAATGTATTTTCTTTTTTATTTTGAGGAAAGATTCGTTTTGGCATTTGACCAGCAACATTATTTAGTTTCTCTTTAAACTTTAATTGCACATTGTCCCTGTTAAACTTTCTTACCATTGAATTGTATTTGCGAGTGATCAAAGCAACATCAGCTCCTTCACTAATTTCTTCAAAAATTTCATCCTCATCATCGGTTTTATCCTCTGAGGATTGAGCTTGAAAAGTCACATTCTTGCCTTTGTAAGATTCTCTCTAATTAGAGAGATTCATTTCAAAAGTCTTAAGGATACTCATCAAAGTGTTGAGATCCATGGTAGCAAGATTATGAGCTTCTTCAATAGAGGAAACTTTTATATTAAATTTTTCAGGAAAAGAATGAAGAGCTTTAGAAACAAGTTGTTTGTCGGTCATTGGCTCACCAAGCAATTGACATTCATTTGAGATATCAATTAATTTTTCAAAATAAGTTGAAATATCATCATTTTCTTCCATTCTCAAACGTTCAAATTTACTCATTAGCATACGAAACTTTGTTTCTCGGACACTTGCATTACCCTCACAATGATTTTGAAGGGTATCCCATACATCTTTAGCCGTTGGAAAATTTTGAATAAGCTTAAACATATGCATGTCCACCCAAGTAAATATAGCATTTAGTGCCTTCTCATTGAAACTAGACAACGTGATTTCCTCATGTGTCCATTCAGATTCAGGCTTAGGAGTTACATCGCCATCCTCATCTGGTGGACTCTTAGGAACTACATAACTATTAACAATAGATCTCCATGCACGAACATCAATTGATTTGATGTGCGAACGCATTCGGATCTTCCAATACGCATAGTTAGAACCATCTAGAGTAGGAAGCTTAACCAAAATAGGATTAACGTGATCCATAACAAGACAACCAGGACCAAACACTTATTGAATTAAGTGCATGCTCTGATACCAATTGAAAGTGTCTATGCTATGGAAAACTTAAAACAAAATGACAGAAACTGGATGTGGGATCACACCACGTCCATCGTCAGATAAAAATGCAGCAGAAAAAATAAAACAACATCAGATAAATTTTTACAAGTTATATGAAATAACTTGTGAATGCCTCATGGCAAAACTTATTCACTAGTTGAATGTGAATTACAATGAGTCCTTTGAAACTAATGAAATTTAGTTTAAGGACATTAAAATAAACTGAGTTGTAAAAGAAGAACGAAGAACGAATTTCTCTAAGCTATTATAAAAAATCAGTTAAATAATAAATATAATTTTGCTCTCACTCAATCTTGGCTGTCTCGAATGTGTATGATGTGTATCTTCTTCAATAATCCCATTGACTCTTTTATAGGCTCACAAAATATCCCATGTTTATGTCACGTTCTCCACTCTTCAAGTAATGTTCTCCACTTCTCCAAGTCTTGATCGTGTAGCTGAAGAATAGGAATAATGACCAAGCCCATTTTCTTCTAACTCCTCCTAAAATATCTAACAAAAAATATCCTATTTAAAAAAGTAAAACTTAGTCAAATCTTTTCTCCTGCACAAATAAATCAAAATAGAAATATCATAATCTTAATTAATTAAATGTGAATAAAGGCAAAAATAATAAAATAAAGAATTATTAGAATTTAAAATTTAAACTCTAACAAGCTGCATGAAGCTCGGGGTTGTCCAATCAAGACAGAGCTTATCGAAGCTCGGAGAAATCATCCCATATACTCGAGCTTCAGGGAAGCTCGAGCGCGAAAAGGAACTTCATGCGAGGATTATGTTTCAAGATGTAAGAGTTCGGTCGGATATCCATGAGCTTGAAAAGCCAACAATGTTCCACCTCGACCTCTCGACGACTGATCATTGAGGATCATACGCAAGATTCAACTAGCAAGCAAGGACAACTTACTGAAGAATAATCATAATTGTCGTAGACAGGGTACAACCTAGGTCTGTCATAAGCGGCAGAAAATGCACTTTTTGCAGGGCAATTGTCTGACATTGTACACATGGCGTCCAATCATTTGTACAAAACAGTCTCAAAGGACTAGTTACTGACATATGGTTGTAGCCACTACAAAAGTCACAGAGACCTGGGCCCCACAAGCCTCCAGACTCAGACAACTTGTAACACATGTACTACAAATAGCGCCTCTAATGGCCAAAAAAAGGATCCAACTCATTCAATCGAAGTTCTTGCAATAGAAGACCAGACAATTCTCTGTGTTATTTACTCTTTCAGTAGTTTTTCTCTTAATGCTAAGCATTAAACTCATAATCACATAGCATTTTATTTGTTGCTCTTATATGGCCACATTAATTCCACAATCATTCTTTATTAATTGTCTAGGTCCAACAATTGGCACTAGAAGGAGTGTATTACTCTTAATACTCTCCCAGAAATTTTTCAAGCACTTAGAAGAACATCTTCGAATCTTCATTCTCATATCTTTCACCAGATTCTCAAAGCAAAATGGATGAGTTTAAGTCTAACCCACTGTTGCATTGCAAGTAAAAGATAATCTTACTCCTGAAGCAACTTCTACTGCTGCTGAACAAGCACATGCCACTTTGTGACACACTAAGGAGACTCAACCTGTATCAATAAAGGAGTTCAACTGCCTCGGGTAGGTGGAGACAGTCATCAAGGGACTGCACAAGAAGGCACAAGAGACATAAGCTGCACAAAGCTCGCAATGCATTTCCAAAAAGACTTACCATTCTTGCATTGAGAGGCTTGTTCTGCAAAGAAAAAGAACACTTAGTTCAGTATGACGTGAAGAGGTATGCATCGAGATACTTATGATCTTTTTTTTTTAGTTTGAAGGAGGTAGGAATGCCAAGCTCGAGCCCTTGATCCCCGGAGGCCATCTTTCATCGACCAGCAACCCAAAACCAATGCTCTGGTATTGTGTTTATCTTGCTCGGGATGCAAAGCATGGGTTTGTCCTGTCTGAACTTAACGTGCACATTGCTGGCGTGTTTGGAGTCTCAGGCCACATGGAACAAATAGGTTCACTCCTTCCCCGAAAGCAATCGATATAGATGTCGGAGCCCAAATAGGATTCTGTCCTCCAACACTGCTCTCCAAGAGTAGGGGTAATTTGTTGTTGAATCAAACCCTAAGTATTCAATAGGTTATGGATAGCCAGATGCAAGGGAAACCTCAACCCTACCGACATGACATTGTCAGATAACCAGCTAGAAGTTGATTCGTCCTCTCATTGGACTCCGGCTTATAAAAGTAAACATCGGAAGGTCCTTTAACTTTTGATGCCAACAAGCCATATCGGACTCCTCCACTCGCTCTTCACCCCATTCTAGAAGTAACCAACCTTTTCGCTTTTACAAACATTGTGGGGGTCCCTCTCAGTTCGATTGTAGGGATTCTGATCTAGATAGTTGTAGAAATCAAACTCGTATTCTGGCCAGACGCTCTTATCTACGAACCTCTTCCAGAGGTCGTAATTCCTATGTACATCGCATTCGCAAGCTAGAATCTTGTTACGCTCACATCATGCCTCGACAGTCCTTTTTTTGACCAATCTCTCTTGTGTCATTTGGTGATCGAGATCCTAGAAGGCCCTCTCTCCCTCATCAACCTCAACCACCTCCACTTCCTCTGTCGATATCCCACAGGCTTCCTGGCCACCCGACGGAGAATCCCCTCCATCACTACCCACAGAGAGGCTATCCAATATTTTCACCATGGGTGATTGTCGTCGTTCTACCTAGAGAAAATTCAGGCCATCTTCATCAACTGGACGGTAGCCCACCGACATCATTTGAGAAAGTCCTCGGAACTTCGAGGCCCAAAAACTTTTGAACTATAGGCAGTTCTACCATCGCGGCCTCCGAATTCACTAGCCCCAGACATTGTTTACCATTTTCCAACTGGAAGAAAGAATTGAGAAAAAGAAGTAGGTTTTGGAGCAAGGAGAAGGACAAACTTACCGATTGGAAACTGGGTATGCAGTCATCAGAGTTTTGAAATGTTCTATGAGTTATCTCTCTCAACTTGCAGATACTCTTCAAATTTCAAACGCGTGATAAGGGGGAAAATGGAGGCACTCACCTTTTTATAGACAAATACAGAGGGACTAAGTAGTAAATTATCGGGGGCCAATATGAAAAACCCAAGAATCTTGACGCCATAAAAATAAATGTGTGCTTTACCAACACACGTGTGACAACCAGATGCGACACTTCGAGCACACGCGTGGGATGCACACATTCGCAATTTCTAAAACATATAATCATCACTTTTATTACACGTCAATCAAGGTCTAACATGATTACCCTAACAAATTGCAAAGTCAAATCTACCTTTTTGCATGACACGCAAGCTCTTCGCACCTTGGATTTTCAAAATTTCGAGCATCAATCACCTTGTACCTCAGTCTTGCATGATCAATCGCGCCACCACTCTTTGAATGGAAATAAACCTCAAAGTAAAACTAGCTCGGCTGCAGAGATACCCTAGGACGAATTGGAGGGTAATTGATGTAGCAGAATTAGTCATAGGCTTGAGGCTCAATAGATAGATATTAGGCCCTGTCAAGAAAGGCCTAGAAGCCCTAGGTGAGGCCTAAAAATTGCTAAGGCATGGACGTCGGTCCAACATCATCACTCCTCAGATGTTGCCAGAATCGACCGAGGTCAACCCTGACATCGGGGAAATCTTGCCCAGCCAGAGCGAGATCCAACAAAGACACAAGCAAAGAGGCCTTGGCCAATATCGCCAAGCATCGACCAACATTGTGAAGCATCGACCAATATTGTGAAGAATCGATCAACGTTGTCATGCCTTATCTAGCATCGCACAAAGCTGACAAGATCCTAATAAGGTCGAGCTAAAGGGCCTTGGACCTTGGCCCCAACAACGATGTTCATAGATCCAGTCAAAAGATAAGATCAAGCCAGATGTGGCAAGTATTAAATGTCCAAACCTCCTAGGTTCAGCTAGGGCAGATCCTATATTAGGAAATATTTGTCCTACTAGCTAAAAGATCTTGTATCTAGGCTTAGGGGTCAATCTCTCATTGGATAGTACTCTCTTCATCCCGTTAAAATTTGCACCCTATGGGATGACACATTTTTTAAGAAATATATGTTTTATATAGTTTTGTGTATGTGCACATAAATCAATGCTTCTTTTTTTAGTAGTGTGTAAATTTGTGTGAGACGTTTAAATAAAAAAAATGTGCAAATTCCTTTGGGATGGAGGGAGTATAAGATATGCAATAGAGATATGACGGCAGATCTGGTACTTGGTGAATCAAAGCATTAAATGCAAAGATTTAGCAAAATACCAAGACAACATCAAGAATGTGTTGGGGTATTATTCGGATGCCCGGATCTACTCGGGTTATACACTAAATACAAATTTAAGTATATAATTAATATCATGATTTAAACATAATTAAATCAAATAGTTGAACACCCAACAACAAGGTTTGCATGCAAAACATATGAACGTATAAAATCACATAAATCCCTAGATATGCGGAACTAAGGGGTTTAAGTAAATTATACCTCTTGATGATAAGAATCTTGAGATGCTTGCTTCCGGTGCGCACGATCAACTTGATCAACCCAATAAGCATTCTCAAGTATTCCCTTGCCCTTGCTCGTACACCCGATTGGAGGTCACACAAACCATTACAACACAAGAAAAAGAAAAATATTTTGTTGCCCTATAATATGTGTTGGCCGAAAATTACGCCTCTATTGTTGTAGAATTATGAGCTCTCAAAGCTCAAATTTATAATAAGGATTCTAGGGTTAATTTGTGAGCCAAAAATTAAATATGGTAAAAGTCTATTTCCCCACAAGGAAATTCTTGAATACCAAGTATTCCAATTACCAGTATTAATTTTTCCACAAAATAATCCTCCTTATTATTTAATTAATTATTTTTGAAAATTACCCCATTATGTATTAATTCAATGAGCTCTTGATTTTATTAGATATTCTTGTATTCAAAATACATATATATTTTTCATAAAATCTCTCATTAATTTAAATATATAATATTTCAAAAATAATAATAATAAATTTGGGCACAAAATTATTTCTTTTATTTTATACACCTTATTCATTATTGGACATTTAATTGGGCTACTTGAGGGGCCTTTAGGAGAATTAAGATTGGACCTCCCAATGGGCCTTGAATTCTAACATTGAGCCCAAGGTCATTCAACCCATTAACATTAAACTCACTCCACTATAGGATTAATGTTTCACAATCTATCTTAACCCATATTACAATCATATGGCTCACGGTCATTTTTTTCCATGTTTAAGATTCTCTTGTCCGTTAATTAATCAAGCCACTAAATGCTTTAATTAATTTAACAGTTTAACCTTGGAGTAAGAGCAGCTCTTCTTTATCATCATACTGGAAACAAATCCCACTTGCAAGATTTAGTATGACGAATATTTAGAGCCCACCAAGGGGACTAATCATGCAAGACTCTTCCAAGCACATGTTCCTTTGTATTAAATCTTAGCAATTGTCATGTTCTCAATGGTGTCGCCCAAGATGCAAAGTATTGAGTCTCATTGACTTTTTACCCATAACAAATCAAAGCGTCACGCAGTGATTACACACAGTCTTATTTAAGGGACAAATGTTTAGAAATAAATGACCACTAGGGTCTAATTGTTAATGAAATCTTAGCAAAATAAATTTATATGTGGCTTTCTAACTAGATTTCACTAACAGTGCATCGAATCAAGCTTGCTGGAATTGCTAATTGTAAATTCTGGGAAGATTTCGGCAGTGCTTTGCTAAGGCAGTGAAAACTTGTCTCATTTATTAAAAAATGGTCTGTTTATAGGCAAATACACAAGTAGGTGGTGGCAGGGACCTTGCCACGCTTTACAGGAAGCTTACACGTGTCCCTTATGTGTTAAATGAGATAAATACAACAAGAAATTGGCCAAAAATGATGAAAACATCATTCTGACGATCAGGTATAAAGGCGGCGAGCAGCTGGTTATAGCTTCATAGGAGGCGAGCAGCAGGTTGGGCGAGCAGGTGAGCTGCTCGCCTCTACCATACATTGCACTACCTGCTCACCACCTATAGGTCGTAGGTGGCGAGCAGGTGCAACTTCTCGCCTCCTTTGAATTTGTACTGCTGCTCTCCTATTTCTTGCTCTTCATTTGATTCTTTTTTCTTCTTTGTTGATTTTCACTTGATCCAGCTGCATCTAGGCTTGATTATTATGATCTCCTTGCATTGGATTAGTTCTCTTGGGACACGTCATCCAGGAGTTTGTTAATTACTTCCTCTAACATTCGAATTAACTTATTTCATCAACAGTTGCCCCTAGCTTGATGTTTGTTTAACCCATCAGGTGGATAACAATTATCAAGCTATCTGGATTTTATAAGAATCCTTCGTTGCTGGAAAGTAATATCAATCTTGATTTAACGTACGAACATTTGGATTATGGATATACTGAAATATTCACTTGGCCTCATTAAAAACCTAGCCGTAAACCACCCTTGTGGATAAACCGGTCGTAGGAAAAAAGAGTTACCAAGGTACTCTTTCAAATACCCATGCCCAAATGGTGTTGAATATCCAAAATTGGGTCACCCTGTGATGGAATGGCTGAAAATGGTGATCAGCTACAAAGATTTTGATGGGGCGAGCAGGCCTTAAAACTGGGAGGTGAACAGGTGATAGGGCGAGCAGCTGTGCTGCCCGTCGGCTTTGTTGGCGTGCCCTACACGAAATACGAACAGTCACCTTATTCTGCGCGCGACTATTCAAACTTTTTGAATTTTTTGCATTTTGACGTGATTTGCAAATAAGGGCCTGCTCCCAATCTTTATAAATACGTGATTCTCTTCATTTCAACGTCAATTTCCTTTTGCATTCCAATCTGAGAGATTTCTTGCAATCGTTCATCACGTTCTTCTCCGTACAAATCGCTCATCAAGGTAGACTACCAGTTCTTCTTCTCATTGTCTTTCTCTTTTTTAGTTTTTGATCGAAGCCCGATCAGATTTTTTGTATTTTATTGGAAATAGTTGTGCTGGATTCTTCACTGAGGTTTATTGGGTTTTTGCGAGTGTTCTTTATTGGAGAGTGATTCTGGGATTAGTAGCTTTAGTTTTAGGATTCGATTCCTTGTCAACTGCGTGTTTTGCCTTTTGCCAGAGTTTTCTGGTTATTTGAAGCTTTTCACCGGAATCTATGGCCGACTCTTCATCTTCCGGCGATATGCCACCGCGGAACCCGGAGAAACAGCCTATGGTTGAATCTCCGTTGCAGGATTTATGAGATTATTATGATTTAGCCAGAAATAGGGGCTCCATGGGTGTAATTATCGGAGTGAAATCACGAGCCCTTGATCTTGCTGTTCGAGAAAGGAGGCGAGCAGCTGAAATGGATGTTGAGGGAGCTGCTCACCTCCAGGTAGAAGCTGAAAGAGCTGCTTGCCGCTCTTCTGGGCGAGCTGCTCACCCCTCTGGAGAAGGTGCTGCTCACCACCCCATTGAAGGACAAGGAGCTGCTCGCCTCCCCTCTGAGGGAGCTGCTCGCCGCCCGATTGAATGAGCTGCTCGCCACCTGGAGCGAGAAGGTGCAGCTGCTCACCCCCTTGCCCAAGGAGCTGGTTGCCGCCTCAAACAAAGAGCTGCTCTCCCCGCTAGTAGAGGAGCTGCTCACTCCGGGCGAGCAGGTGAAGCTGCTCGCTGCCAATATTTCGAGAGAGATTTGCGAGCCGCTCGTCGTGCACAGGTTGCCCGTTGTGACTAAACTGCTCGTTCTCCTCCGGCCAAAAGAAGATTGTTGATAATTATGAAGAAACTGATGACGAGGAGACCGAGTCGGATGTTCATTATGTTTGCCATGACGTATTTAGGTCAAGTTCGGAGTCTTCTGGACCCGATGCTGAAGATATTGATATTGTTTGGGAAGTCCCAGAAGCCCGATATCAGACCACTAATGTTCCTAAGGTGGCGAACCTTCACGGGGGTGATACCGACTCCGATCTTGGAGAAGGTTTTGAGTTGGGGAAAGAGCCCGAAAAAGCCGACATTTGGAGGGAGTTGGCTCAGACTTATCAACCTCCAGCGCAATTGGTTGAAAAGACGATACCGGAGGGGGTTGCCCAAGACATTAACTGGCTGGTTTACATTGATCAATATCGGGACCAATTCATCAGGCCTCGACTTTGTCCGGTTCTATATGTTGAGACGAGGTACGAGGCTACTTGACACCAAAGCCTGTTGTTGGAAGATGACTTGACCACTATTCGGGACGAGTACAAGATCCCGCTTGATATTCATATGCATGTACCGTGTGACAAAGAACGAGCCGACCGGCCTTCTCCTGGTTGTACTGCAATGAACCTAGATATTCTCGAGGCTGAATTTCTGCTTCCCTTGCATCTGGTGATATGCCAGTTTCTGATGGATGTTAACTTAATAATAACTCAAATCACACCGAATGGGTTGAGGAATTTGCTAAGTTATCTGACTGTGATGGGATTGGAGGGGTATCCCAATCGGCTGACGGCTCCTGAGATTCATTATTCGATGATGATCTCAGAGTGTAAAGAGGAGGGGAACGACTACTATTATTTGAAAGCCCGAGCAGGAATGAAAATTGTGGAAGACATCCCAAACAAAGTGAAGCGATGGAAAGAACAACTCTTTTTCATCAGTGGTGACTGGCGCGCTTCCACATCTTACACTGGCGCTAGAGATAGGATTATGACTCTAGAAGAATATGGGGAATTGAGACGTAAGTCACGTTCTCTGTGTGTTATTCGCTCCGAAGTTCACTAATGTAAGCTTTATCTTTTTGCAGGTCGGAGACTTTCGAGGTGGGGTCAGAAGGGAATTCCAAATCTGTACATCTACGCACTTTCCAACGCCGCTTCCTGTTGCGAGCAGTTCTAGATAGTAAAACACCTGTCACACGAGCATTACAGATGTGCAGCTCGGTTGATTACTAGTCCTCATCACCTAGCGGCTCAAGCTCCGCCTCTAGAGGGTAAATATTTGATTATTATGACATCTTGTTATGTTTGATCCATTTGTTTTCTGACAACTCATTTTTCCTGGTTATAGATCAAGGAGTCACCATTGCCATTCCCTCAGAATTTAATACTTTTTTTCAGAGAGTAATGGATCTCGGTACTAGACTAAATAAGCGCAAGATGGACCCACCTTCCACTATGGTGGTCCTACAGAAAAGAGGGCCGCTCAAGCCGCGGCACCACCTGCACCGGCTCCTGCCCCCGTTGCTCCTGCTGCTCCTGTTGCTCAAAAGAGCCCACCGAAGAAATCAAAGTAGCTGAGGAAGGATGGTGCTTCTTCTGCCGGTGATGAGGCTGGCTAACCGAAGAAGAAAAGCAAAACCGAACCATCTGGGGGGTCTAGTCGTCATGCTCCAGCCCCCCGATCTGCCGATCCTCGGGGTTCAGCCCCTTCTTCTCTTCATGAGCCCAGCTTCCGTTGAGATGACACATATCTCGGATGGGATTATGAGCGGAAGGAATCGTAAGTCTTTGCCTTCTTTGATAATTTTGCACTTGTATATATGATTTGTCGTTTAACCATGCAATTGTTGGGAAAATCTGAGTATTTTGATTAGATCCCAAAACCCCTGATGATTTGCCTAAGTACAGACTGTCAGGATAGTCTAGTTCAGGATAGTCAGGTTAGGGATTTAGTTCAGGGGGAACGTGTTGAAAACTGAAGAATATAGGAGTTGACTCAATTGCCTGAAGTCTGATGTACAACTCACCCTGAAGATGTTCAGAGTCAGTCTTGAAGAAGACTGCCTGCACTAAAGCTGAAGACCGAAGTCTGAAGATCCATCCTGAAGATAATCCGGAGTACTACTGACTGATGTTTCTACTGAGTACACTAAGTGTTGGGACAATCTGAGTATTTTGATTAGATCCCAAAACCCCTGATGAATCTGCCTAAGTATAGTTGTTCAGTATCAAATAGTTCATGATAGTTAGGTTAGGAATTCAGTACAGGAGGAACTTGCTGAAGACTGAAGAATATTGGAGTCGACCCAATTTACTGAAGTGTGAAGTGTAATCCATCCTGAAGGAGTCAGTCAGTCTTGCTGTAGATTGCCTGGTCTGAAGCTGAAGATCGAAGCTTGTTAATCCGTCCTGAAATCAATCCTGAAGTACCATTGGCTGATGTTTCTACTGAGTACACTAAGCATACTCAGGACAGAACTTAGTCAGTGAAGAGTAAGTGTAATCTATCAGGCTGTGCTGAATGCACTTAAGACCTGACTTAGGCCTTGGTTCCGTTTATCTGAACCATGAAAGTCCAAAGCAAAAAGGTTACACATACTGGGCTGAATAATCTATCAGGCTGTGCTGAATGCACATAAGACCTGACTCAGGCATTATTTCAGTTCACCTGAACCATGTAAGTCCAAAGCAAAAAGGTTATTTATGCTATGGGACAAGAGACAAAGAGAATGTCAGTAAGACTCCAATTAAGACAAACATTCAGACTGAGTTATTAACAAGAGACTCAGAGTATTGAATGTGCGAGGAAGGACAAATGTCTGAAAGTTAACTAGCCGTTAGAACGGAGAGCCAATGATCTTTCGACACGTATGTACAGAGTCTGCGCAGCATTTAATGCGGCATTTAATGCGTCTCAGAGTTGCAGGCGATGGGACAAACTTGCCAGAATAAGCATGGCGATTAGGTCAAACAATATTTCTAGCCTGCAACCACCCTAAAATAGGAAAGATTTGATTTGATCTCCTCCAACGGATCTATTTTGAATCTTGCCTATAAATATGGAGAGCCTTGCACCCATTCAAGGTTAACGGGAAATTTCCAAGAGAAAACTCTCAAGAATCCAAGCTCTCAAAGCATACTATAAGCAACACTCTGCAATTAAATTTCCCTAGTGTTGTAGTAGGATTCACTCTGTATTTGCTTAGTATTGTTTTGTATTGCTAGAGTTATCTTAGTTGGAAACCAGAATACCAAACCACTCAGGGTGTGAGATTGGTTGGTTAGAAGGACTGGGACTTGTAAAACACCCAGGGGTCAGCTCCTAAGAGAGGAAGTTGGCTATTCGTGTCCCTTGGCACGTAAAAACCAAGTACCTATCCTCAGGGTTTTAAGGATAGCTTCCTGTTAAATCAGGTCGTGGTCGTAGGAGTTGGTTATCTCCGAACCACGTTAAAAAGTCCCCGGTGTACTGATTTACTATTCTGTTCAGGATCATAACTGTCATCATAATAAACTGAACATTCTGCATTACTTTTATCTTCAGGACTGAATCAATCATCCTGAATCTTAATACAATGCACTCAGCCTTAACCATCAGTTTACTAAGCATGTTCAGAGAAAATGTTTTCAGAAACTAAAACGAGTAGAAACTAAGGGCTCACTTTCCGCACGCACACTAGCTCACTGAGATAGTAGTCCAACTGACCCGCTTTCTAGCAGTCAGTAGGTTTGTTATCTCTACTGAGCTTACAAGCACCTTACTCACACTCAGTTTATCTGACTCGTTACTGAATTGTCCCTGCTGCCCCTGTGGACCTTCAGCATACTGAGTAATTCAGGAAATCCTGACTGAGAGTGTTAGAGCATTTTTCTGAGTCTTTCAGAAAAATCTGACATCAGTGTATTCCCCCTATACACTGATTGTACTCGTTTCGGGACCAACAAGTGGTATCAGAGCGGTGGTTCAAAAGACCACTGACTTTGTTTACCAACAGTTTCTGAGGAGAAACTTTTGGTGGTCTACTGAATAGATCTCATTTCTGAAAACTGCATATCATGGCATCCGGTTCTAAACGCCTCGAGGGCAATCTTCCTGAATTCTCTATTGACAATTATGACTATTGGAAATTCAGGGTACTCGCACATCTCTATTCCACCATGATCAGATGCCTCTGGTGATTGAGCATGGTTCGATCAAATTCATGAGGAATCTTCAGACGACCTGGCCTGTTGCTGACAATGTTCCTGTTCCAGCCGCCGGAGATGAAGAAGTGGTGAGGTCCGCGCTTAATGCTGATCAAATTAAGTAAATCAGACTGGATAATGTTGCCAAGAACATTATACTTCACACCGTTTCTTATGAGAATTCGGTCAGGCTCATGCATCTGAGAACAGCTAAGGAGATCTGGGATGCTCTGAGGGAGATGAGTGAGGGATAAAAAAAGATCAAGGAGAACAAGAGAGATCTTGCTATCAGGAAGTTTGAGGCCTTCCGGATGTTAGAGGGAGAATCCATCGATCAGATGGAAGCTCAGTTCATTAAGATGATGAACGAGCTAGCAACCCTTGGGAAGGAGTTTCCCAAGAGGGAGGTGTCTTCTAAAATCCTGAACTGTCTCCCTGAAAGATGGGACACATGAGTGATCTTACTGAAGAACACTCAGGATCTTACCAACATTACTCACTCTCACCTATTCTCAGAGTTAAAGGCTCTGGAATTCGACCTCGATAAGAGGAAGAAGAAGGGTGTTATCAGTGAGGAAGTTAATGAGGAGAAGACTCCTGAAAAGGAAAAGAGCGTGGCTCTTAAAGCAACTCCTGAGCCTGAGGCTGGATCTGGCTCTAAGTCTCTGAAGGACATGAACAAGGATGAGCTAGCCTTGGAGTACAGCCTGATTGCGCGGTATTTCGAGAATCTGAACTCTCGATTCGGAAGGTATAAGAAATTTTATACTGACAGTCGTGATCGCAGGTACTCCAGCCCCAGGAGATCGAGTCCCCGAAGAGAAGAAATGAGGGGTTCAGATTCCAGGAGGAATCGCAACGAGCCTGAGCGACGAAGATATGAGAAGAGGAGAGATGATGAGCCCAGAAGATCCAGCTCCAAACCTGAACGATCATCAGGGAGCAGGAGGGAGTCATCTGATAAAAGGTACACTGACAAGAAGTTTGCTTCTGATGTAGATCAGTGCTACAACCGCAAGAAAACCGAACATTATCAGTATGATTGTCCGGAGCTTAGTGCTCGCTAGCGAGAGGATCGGAGAGCCAAGAGAGAGCTCAGGGCATCAGACCGGAGAGCATTGCTTGCTAAGGATTCCTCAGATTCAGATGGCCCAGGACGCCGGTCCCCTGAACTCTTCTCCGATGAGGAGTATGATGACCTCTGCCTGATTGCAGATGATGAGGTATGTTGTTCTGCCTCTTCTCCTGATCACGCACCTGAGCTTAGCTCAGATTTAGCAGGAGAACTCGACCTTCCGCTCGCCCTAGAGCAATTGATGGTTGACTTCTCAAGGCTGCAGGAGACTCATACTCACACAGTGGATGTGAATGCACAACTGAGTGGGGAGAACGATCGGTTAACTGAGTCTCACAGAGTAAGAGATACTGAGGAAGCCCTCAGATTAGTACATCTTCAGGAAGAGCTGCTTCATGCTCGGAACAAGCATGATGAAGCTCCTCTGGATGTAGAAAGACTGAAGGGTGTAATCAGCTCGCTGATTGAGACTCATGATACTGATTTGTTCCTTGCTCAGGAACAACTTATGATTGAGCGAATTGCTCTAAGAGTAATGTTCAAAACTGAGTGGCAAGCTCGTCTTTGTGCTGAGCAAACTACTTGGGATCTTGAGCTGATCTCAAAAGAGAAAGCTCATGAAGAGTTGGTGCTTCAGTACACCACTGAAATTAAGGCCCTGAAAGAAACAAATGGGCATCTTGAGGTTAAGCTGAAGAAGTTATACACATCTACCCAAGTGGTCGATGAGTTAGCAAGTTTCTCTCAGCTGACTGATGGTGCTAAAGCTGGGTTGGGCTATGATGCCTCAAAAGACCCAAAGGGCAAGAAAATGAGAGGTGCTTCAGGGAGCAACTCTCAGAAGAAGTTTGTCCCTGCCCTAACTGATGACAAGAGCTCAAGTGTTGCTCGTCAGGACAAGGGCAAAGGGAAGGAGAAAATGCCTGCTGAACCTGTAAGGCAAAGGACTGAGGAACCAAGGCCAAAACCTAAGGGAAAGGCCAAGGCTCCTCATCCTGAGTCAAGGAAGACAGACCAAGGGAACTCCAAGGCTTAGCCTAGGAATCCTCAATCTGGGAAGAACTCTGCTCCTAGCTCTTCTCAGGCCCAGCCTAGAAATGCTCAGAGCGGAAGGAACTCAGGACAGAGGAGGCCTCAGGCAAAGCCAAGGACTACTGAGGTCCAGACTCCTCAGAGAGGGCACAGAGCCCATCAGGAGCGTCCCAATCCTCAAAGGAGAAGGACAAACCAGGTGGCCTCTGAAAGGCAATGGAGACCTGACTCTAGTAACACTCAGGCCAGTCCTCAAGTGCCAAGAGGTCAGGCCCGAGCTGCTCCTTCTCGGGATCAAACTCAGCCCAATGCACCCAGGCCAAGGAGGAACAGGAGGCCCACCCCCAGGAATCAATATAGGGCTCCTGAATCTCAGGCTGACACCCATACATCCTCAACTTCCCAGGCACAAAGGAAGAAGACTGTGTAAGTGGATGTTTCAGGGAGACAGGTTCACACTTCTGATGCCATCAGAATTGTTAAACAAATCTGGATCCCGAAGGGTATGGCTGACTCAGTAGGACCCAATACAAGCTGGGTACCTGAGGCCTGATTCTTTTCAGGTCGCTGCGGGCTACAAGAAGAGGAAGGAGGATCTGATGAAGGACTGGTACTTGGACTCAGGGTGTTCCAGGCACATGACCGGATTTCGTGATCTCCTTCAGGATTATGTAGCTCAGGAAGGCCCACAGGTAACCTTTGGTGATAACTCTAAGGGTTTCACCAGAGGATTCAGAACCCTTGTTATTGGCTCTGTCCGTGTACTGAATGTATCATATGTTGAGGGACTGAGACATAACTTACTCTCGGTCAGTCAGTTTTGTGACCGAGGATATAGTGTAGAATTTACATCTAACATGTGTCTTGTGAAGGACAAATCTACACTACAGGTTCTGATTACAGGTGTCAGGAGGGGCAATGTATATTTTGCTGACTTCAAGAGCAGCTCTCCTAAAACTAGTTTGGTCGCTAAGACCTCCTCTGAGCTCAGTTGGCTTTGGCATAAACGCCTGAGTCACTTAAACTTCAAGATTATTAACAAAAACTCTAGACTTTCTCTTGTAGATGGTCTACCTAATGAAGTTTTTAGCAAAGACCACGTGTGCGGAGTATGTCAGGAAGGCAAGCAAACCAAAGTCTCATTCAAAGAGAAAGAAGCCTTCTCAACTGACAGAGTGCTTCAGCTTCTGCACATGGATCTCTTTGGTCCAGTTACTCCTGTCAGCATAAATGGTAGAAAATATACCCTTGTTGTTGTTGATGATTATTCCAGGTACACATGGGTTATTTTCTTGCTGAACAAGAAGGAGACTCAGGTCAAGTTTCCAGAGTTACTCAAGTAATTGAGTACTGAACAGGGTCAGAGCATAGTCAGGATCCGATCAGATCGAGGAACTGAGTTTATAAACTCTATTATAACTGACTTTTGTATTAACCATGGTATAGCTCATGAGACTTTTGCAGCCAGGACCCTCAGCAGAATGGGGTAGCTGAGAGAAGAAATCGGACCCTGAAGGAAGCTGCCAGGACCATGTTGGCTGAGTCAGGATTGCCCAAGAAGTACTGGGCTGAAGCAATCAACACTGCCTGCTACACTCAGAACCGATCTATGCTGAACAAACAACATGCTCAGACACCTTATGAAACTTGGAACAAGAGGAAGCCTCGCATCTCTTATTTCCATATTTTTGGGTGTAAGTGTTTCATCCTGAACAATGGGAAAGACCAGCTGAAAGCCTTTGATAGCAAATCTGATGAGGGATTTTTCTTAGGATACTCCTCAGTCAGTAAAGCTTTCAGGGTATATAACTGTCGGACCCTTTGTGTGGAGGAAACACCTCATGTTGTGTTTGATGAGACTGCATCAGTGCATAGGAAACAGGTTCCATGTCCTGACACTGGGGGGGTTACCAAGAGGATAACAAGACTGAGCCTGAAGAATCCTGAATTCAAGATCAAGCTTGTCAGTGGGCCCAAGGGATGGGATGATGATGATGATGATCAGGATGGACCTCAGGCCAACCCTCAGCAAGCTCCAGCCTCGGAGAATGTTGAGTCTCAGACTCAACCTGAGGTACGTACTGTCGGTGATGATGCTTCTGCACCTGAGACTGTTACTGAGTCCAACACTGTAGGGGGAAACAATGTCCCTGATATTAGCCAACCCTCAGGAAATGACTCAGTATCCCCTGTTCTTGCTCATTCCTATTCTTTAGCTATTATTGTCGAGACTAACATTTCAGGATCAGGCGAGGGAACGTCAGCAGCTCCCAGTGCTCCCATCAGCAGGAGGCGGTGGCTAGATGATCACTCATTGGCTGATATCATTGGTGATATCAATGAGGGGGTCAGGACTAGGTTGTCCTTTGGTGAGAGCGCTATGTTTTGTTGTTTCCTGAGTGATCAGGAACCTAAGAGCATAGAAGAAGCTCTTACTGATCCCAACTGGATCCTAGCCATGCAGGATGAGCTCAATCAGTTTGAGCGGAATCAGGTTTGGGAGTTAGTTGAGAGGCCTAGGCGTCATAATGTTATTGGCACCAAGTGAGTCTTTAAGAACAAGAGGGATGAGAAGAATGTTGTGGTCAGGAATAAGGTCAGATTGGTAGCTAAGGGATACTCTCAGGCCGAAGGAATCGACTATGATGAGACCTTCGCTCCAGTCGCAAGGTTGGAAGCAATCAGGTTGTTTCTGGCATATGCAACATTCAAGAAATTCAAAGTGTATCAGATGGATGTAAAAAGTGCTTTTCTGAATGGTGTACTAAACGAGGAGGTCTATGTGGAACAACCTCCATGTTTCGAAGTTGGAAATAGGGTATATCACCTGAAGAAAGCTCTTTATGGCCTGAAGCAAGCTCCGAGAGCTTGGTATGATACATTATCCCAATTCCTGATAGACCACGGGTTCGTGAAAGGAACAGTGGACGGGGAGGACATTCTCTTGGTTCAGATTTATGTGGATGACATAATATTTGGATCTCCTAATCTGAAGCTTTGTGAGAAATTCTCCAAGCTGATGACTGGGAAATTTGAGATGTCAATGATGGGAGAAATGAATTTCTTTCTGGGTCTCCAAGTCAGGCAAACTGACTCCGGAATCTTCATAAATCAGTCCAAATATGCGAGGGATTTGATTCAGAAATTTGGAGTTCAGTCCAGCAATTCTCACGTATTCCCATGAACACAAATGAGAAGCTGGACCCTGACAAGGAAGGAGTCTCAGTAAATCAGACTGAATATAGGGCACTGATAGGATCCTTGTTGTATCTGACTGCTAGTCGTCCAAGCATCACTTATGCAGTTGGAGTTTGTGCAAGGTATCAGTCTGATCCAAAGAAGAGTCATCTAGAGAGTGCCAAAAAGATACTGAAATACCTGAGAGGTACAGTAAATCTAGGACTTTGGTATCCCTCTGATGACAACCTAGAACTGACTGGCTATTCAGATGCAGATTATGGAGGCTGTAGACTTGATAGGAAATCAACTACAGGCAGATGTAAGTTTCTAGGGAGTAAGCTGATCTCTTGGTTTTCTAAGAAGCAAACCAGTGTTGCAACGTCTACTACTGAGGCTGAGTATATGGCGGCAGGCAGTTGTTGTTCTCAGATCCTTTGGCTGAAACAGTAACTGAGAGACTACCAAGTTGAGGCCACTGAAGTCCCAATTTATTGTGACAATAATAGTGCCATTGCCATATCCCAAAACCCAGTCTTACACACAAGGTGTAAGCATGTAGACATCAGGCATCACTTTATCAGAGATCATGTTGAGAAAAAGGACATCAGGATGGAGAGAGTCCCTACTGATAAGCAGAGAGCTGACATACTGACTAAGGCTTTGCCTGAAACCAGATTTGTTGAGCTATCAGTAGAATTAGGACTCCTTGACCCAGGCTTAGGAGATTCAAACTGAATCTCTGATCAGAATGCTAAAGGTCAGGGGGAATGACTAATATGGACTCAGGATGAAGGAATCTCAGAGAAAATATGAATGGTTGTAGGGGGAACATTCAGTATGAAAAGGATGATCAGTATAGACTGACTAAGATTTAGGACACTGAATTCAGGGCTTGTCACCCTGATAGGTCACATGTGGTATCAGTCAGAATACAAATTTGACTGACTGGTATGTTTCCTGATTTTCTTTCAGTCATCAGATCTTGCGTGCATCATCCTTGATACTGTTTGCTGTATTGTCAAATCAATTTAATTTGTCATTTAATCCCAGCCATTCATTTAATATTTGGTTATTATTTAATACAATTTATTTGAATTAAATACGGACATGCTCTGACGTGCATTTAATGCACAGTGGGTGGGAATAATTTTCGATAAAGTTTTGACCCATTACTTTTGAAAATCCGAAGAGTCTCCATGCATCTTGCGCTTTAATCTTAACCTTTGAATCTCATAAGTCACTATTTTCTGAGCCATCCGATTAAAACTGAATTTTAGTATAAATAAGGGAAGTTTGTGCTATTGCAACCTTTATGCACCTAAATCTTTTCTTGATGTATTTCTCTCTGTGAACCGATCTTCTTCATTCTTCACATTATTTCCATGGCTTCTCCTTCGGTGGATTCATTTTTTGGGAATCTATTTCACCTGAGAAATGAAATACACTGGGAACCATTTGGAGATTTTACCTCCAATCATCCTGACATATTACCTGTAAAGGAGGTTTTTGAAAATGCAGGTCTTCTGCGTTTTATCACTTCCAGACCCCAGAGACTCCATCCCAGACTTGTTGCTGCTTTCTATATCAAAATGGCGCAGAACAAGGACTCCCAGGAGTGGGAAACATGCATTCCCCTAACTTCTTGTGTGAAGGGGAAAGATGGTGAGGAAGAGATGACCAGGAGGTGGGTCACTCTCAACATCAGGCAGAAGATTAGAGAGGTTCTTAATCTTCCTCATTCTAGACGAAGCCCTGTAGATTATGGGTTTGGGACTGAGAAGGATTATCTCCAGTCCCTCTGCGATGGAGATGTGGTCCTGAAGTCTGGTCTGAACAAGTCAGTTCTGAGAACAGAGAATCGTCACTTCTTTGATCTGACGAGTCAGGGAGTGATGGGGATTGCTGGAGGACTAGAGCAGATCTCGCGGCCAAAACTGTATACGATGATGGCAATCTCTAACGCCTTAGTGCATAACTTTAACTGGGAGGATTACTTCCTCCAATTGCTGGTAGCTGAGACCAACAAAATCAAATACTCGCCGGAGGGTCAGGTGACATTTGAGGCCAAAATGCACTTTGGCACCAAGATTTCTCTGATCTTGGAGACCCTGGATCTCGGTGATGTGGACCAGGCCCAATCACTCGAGATTCCAGCGAAGATTGATCTATTCAGAGCCTATTCCGGTGATGCTGGCACCAAGAAATGACCAAGGACTCAGAAGAAGAAGGCTCAGGCGAGCACGACTGGAGGAGTCAAGGCTCAGGCGAGCAAATCTTCTGGGATCCTTATTACGAAGCCAGCGGAGGACAAACCCAAGCCCTCAGGACCCAAGCAACAGAAACTAAAATTCTTATATCCGGGGTCAGGAGAGCGAGAGAAGAAGCTTATGGAAGAGAAGGCTGCTGAAGAAATGATTCAGCACGCACATCCGGAGAGGGAATCAGCTCAGGCTGCACTTGAAATCGCCCTTATCTCTACCATTCCGGATGTTGCACCCACTGATCCTAACCCACTGATTCTTGACATTGCTTCAACTTATCAGGGTATGGAGGCCCCCTCGGGTGAGGATCAGGGGGAACCTGTTCAGGAGGAAGGAGTTCAGAAGGAGGTATCTGAAGAGGTTCAGGCTGAAGCTCCGTGGCCATTCCCTGCGCCTGACGAGAACACATTGTCAGACTTTGAGATAGTGGCAAGGGGAACGGCTACTGAGATGGTGGAGGGGAGGTTTCCTGACCTCTCAGATGCTCAGAAGGAAGCAGTTGTGCAGCATCGCACCTTTGCTATGATCTGGAATGCCACCTGGCCTGAACTCAGTCAGCTCGGGGAGTCGAGAGGATGGGACAATATTACTGAATCAGAGGCTGCCCTCTTTGATCATTTTGACGTTAACTCTCTACATCACCTGATCAAGATGGTAGACTTTACCAGAACTGTCCGACACATTTATCCTGAGCCCGAGCCTCAGAGAGTTGAGAAGGAGAAAGAAGTGGAGGAAGCTGAGAAGAAAGTGGTTGAGACTGCTGATAGTGCTCAGCAAGGTGGCACTGAAGGGGTCAGTGCACCGGCCGATGAAGCAATTCTGGGACCTGGGATTGCGGAGGCTTCAGGAGAGGGTCCACCAGGTCTGATCCGAGTCAAAGGAAAATGGATCACCCCCGAGTCACTATATGTTCAGAACTCCTCACGAGCTCTTGCCAATCTTCACAGAAGGGTAATCCTCGTCGAGAGAAAAACTAGCCAGGTTGGTTCAAATTCTGAAGTGCTGAATAAGAAGATGAATAGGCTGGATCGTGACCTGAATGAGATGGGATCTGACATGAATGCTGCCATTGATCTTCTTGGAGAAGTCAGGACTCAACACTAAGTAGATCTCATTGCTATCTCTGAGCAAGCAAAAGGGGCCATTCAAAGCTGCAATCAAATGGTCTCTGATGCGCAAACTCAGCAGGAGAACAAGCTTGCCATTTTCCTTGATCAACAACTGCCTGAAAGAATTGATCAACTGATTGATGAAAAGTTGGCCAAGCTGAAGGCTGAACTGAAGGATGGGCTGCTGAGTGAGATGTCTGCACAGGAGAACGTGGAAATTGCATCTGTCCTGGACAACAGAATAGAGAACTTCGAAGGTTGACTGAAGGCTGCACACAATTCAGCCATTGATAAGCTCAGTGTTGGCCTAAGAGGGATGGCAGGGCAGATTGGGCAGCTGCAGGGCAAGCAGACTGAGATGGACAGTCATTTCACGTTGTTGGCGGAGTCAGTAAATGAAGTTGTTAAGCGAATCAATGACGATGATGCCAAAAAGGGGGAAGAAGGGAAGAAGCAAATTGCTACTACTGGTAAAGCCAAGAAGAAAATCTTCCCACCTGAACTGAAAGCGTCGGATAGAAAAAGGACAAGGTCCGTCGTTGCCATCGAAGCCGCTGAAGGTTCAGAGCCGAAGAGGTTGAGGCCCTCTAAGGATCTCGCTCTGGAACCTTTGTATAAGGAGATGGAGGAACAGATGAATCCGGAATTGACCACTCAGAAAAAGATGGTAATGACCGAGGCGGAGAAGATAGCGTAGATGAAAGAGATTTCGCTGCTCAGTCAGATCCAACGGCTAAAAGAGTCCAATGAGTACCTGACTTCGCAGGTTCAGAAGAAGAAAATTGTGCCTTCTGGATCTCGAACAAAGACTCAGAGGAAGT
The DNA here is from genome assembly GCA_026898435.1 of Prunella vulgaris. Classification (NCBI taxonomy): domain Eukaryota; kingdom Viridiplantae; phylum Streptophyta; class Magnoliopsida; order Lamiales; family Lamiaceae; genus Prunella; species Prunella vulgaris. The sequence goes on along the minus strand of JAPKLY010000732.1, from coordinate 1,526 downwards.
TAGTGGTCAGTCCAGATCAAGGTCCTTCTCCACTCCAGTTCGTTGAGGATTTCATTCCGATAGAGATGTTGGAGGTATGGATTCCAATCCGGAATATGTGTGCTTACCTATTCTATGTGGTGGGGTTATGGGACGATCAATCTGAAGAAAAAGACGTCATACTCCATCACTGGATGACACAGGAGCATCCAGATCTATGGGCTGAAATAATCAGACATGCTGACACAGAAGGTGTAGAGATTGCTCCTCCGGAATTCATTAAGTATCCTCCTCCACTCTTCAGGAACTCCAAGCAACTGGACCGGAAAACGATATCAGAAGAAGTCGTCTGAGTAGGACGCTCTGCCGGGGCCGTTGGTGATCCGAACAGGATGAAGTATGTCCTGAACCGAGTCTTGGAGATGTATGAAATTCCTCTAGCTGCTTGGAATAAGGATGAAGAATAGAATAGGAAATAGTTGTTCAGGAATTGTAATAGCTTCAGGATAATTGCAACTCTTATATAAATCAATGAAGTTATTTATTTTTCCTGAGTATAACTTCTTGTTGACTCCTGAATTTACTTTTCTGAATCCTTATCAAGAACTGTACTAACCCTTTCCTTGTTTTCATCTTATAGACTAAGTACCTAATTTGTCAGATGGTACTGAGTTGTTCTCACTGACTAAGTCAGTTGATTGTATAGATGAATAGGAATTTGCTTAAGGGTTTTGGCATCATCAAAAAGGGGGAAATTGTTGGGACAATCTGAGTATTTTGATTAGATCCCAAAACCCCTGATGAATCTGCCTAAGTATAGTTGTTCAGGATCAAATAGTTCAGGATAGTTAGGTTAGGAATTCAGTACAGGAGGAACTTGCAGAAGACTGAAGAATATTGGAGTCGACCCAATTTACTGAAGTGTGAAGTGTAATCCATCCTGAAGGAGTCAGTCAGTCTTGCTGTAGATTGCCTGGTCTGAAGCTGAAGATCGAAGCCTGTTAATCCGTCCTGAAGTCAATCCTGAAGTACCATTGGCTGATGTTTCTACTGAGTACACTAAGCATTCTCAGGACATAACTTAGTCAGTGAAGAGTAAGTGTAATCTATCAGGCTGTGCTGAATGCACGTAAGACCTGACTTAGGCCTTGGTTCCGTTTATCTGAACCATGAAAGTCCAAAGCAAAAAGGTTACACATACTGGGCTGAATAATCTATCAGGCTGTGCTGAATGCACATAAGACCTGACTCGGGCATTAGTTCAGATCACCTGAACCATGTAAGTCCAAAGCAAAAAGGTTATTTATGCTATGGGACAAGAGACAAAGAGAATGTCAGTAAGACTCCAATTAAGACAAACATTCAGACTGAGTTATTAACAAGAGACTCAGAGTATTGAATGTACGAGGAAGGACAAATGTCTGAAAGTCAACTAGCCGTTAGAACGGAGAGCCAATGATCTTTCGACACGTATGTACGGAGTCTGCGTAGTATTTAATGCGACATTTAATGCGTCTCAGAGTTGCAGGCGATGGGACAAACTTGCC
>JAPKLY010000731.1:135940-165082 GCA_026898435.1 Prunella vulgaris | reverse complement strand
TTTTTTTGGCTTAGGGCGAAACTATGTCGCCTAGGGCAATGTAATATTATTTGTCAAAATTCTATTGGTTTACTGACGTCAGGAAGGGCGAAACTCCTTCCTGACCGTAGAAAAGCCCTACCTAGCATCTAGAGTTAAAAACCATTGTTCTTGCTGCTTTTGGATTTATCTTTCCATATTTATTCAACAGCAGCTCCCCCTATGCAGTAATCACCTGCCATATTAAAATTATTACAATTTTTTTCTATTATATTACTATAAAAATATCAGCCTATAAAAATGTATTTAAACGAATGGTACCTGGTCTGGGTAACACTTATAATGCATAACATCAATTATCTCACCAACTGATATTGTAGTCTCTCTTCCAAGCCAAAGCATATGACTAAAGATATCAAGAAAATTAGATTCAAAAAGTTAGTATGAAAATATGTTCCATTATTTTCATAAGAAAATGCTTTATTAAAACTTACTTTGCTCCCTCAGTCTTCAAAAAATGTTCAATTTCATTCTTCAGTTCTACAGATATTTTCCTAATAGCCAGACTTCTGTCATCCCATGCAAATCTCTTATACACCAACTCCTTTTGCATTTCGAAAACATCATCTTCATCTTTCTCCAAATTGACAAGCTCAGCAGTGTTCATCTGGGGTGTTCTTTCCACCGGTTTTCTGTCATCAAGCAGTGTTCGTCCCTTTACACACATAGCCATAGAACTTGGGCTGGGATGACGTTTACTTCTGGGTGCCTTCACACATTGTGTCATATCAGTTTGCCCATGGACTTGATTGTCAGACTCATTCATCTTTTGAAAGCCTGTTGCTATTGCATCAATCTCGTCGAGAGAAGCAGGGTCATCAAAATTTGTGTGGCACTTGGCCCTTCAACTGACAATTCTTTTGGAGTAAAATGATTCGACTCCAAGCATTTGTCAGAAAACAATACAATTTCTCTGTTTCCATCATTACAATTTCCCTCATAAACAGCCTCATCAACAAAATCATTTGACACTGGATTATTGTATACCGGTTGGTCATCCACTGTTGCACTTAACTCCTCGTTTCTCTTCATAAGTACTTCATTTTATGTACGCAGCTGGCTTATGCATTCTTCCTTCTTTTTCAGCTCCTTAATTATATTTTCATTGTCTTCACGGAGTTATCTGATATACTCATCTTTATCTCACAGCTCCTTTTCAAACCTGTTCTTCTCATTTTGCATCTCTACCTTTATCTTATCAAGATCTCCCTTCAGGTTAGCCACAACTTGCTCCTGATCATTCTGAGGTTCATTTGTCAGTGACTGTAGCACCCCATGAATTTGGTTATCAATTTTATCTTGTGTCAATCCTATACTCCATGTAGGATAATCAGTGTCTGGCTGAATACTCTCTGATGCAGTTTCAAATCTAGATCTATCCAATGGGCTTGAATGGTTATCAATTTCTGTAGACAATGGGCATTCTTCACCAGCAGTTTCTTTATCAGGCTCCTCAACATATTCAGTATAAACTGGACCTTCATTTCCATCAGAATTTTTAGCCCGCCCATCAATGTTGTCCTGGCTATGATGCTCCTCATCGTCACTCATGACAATTCCACTGTACTCAACATTTTTTTCGTATGTATCCTTGAACTCCTCGCATATGTAACAAATCCAATAGCCTACCTTTCTCCATTGCAGACGGTCCCAATTAAGCACAATTCCCTGACCTATATCATAAATTGAAATCTTTTGTATAAATTTATCTAAACTAAACAAACAATAAATGAATATATATTCACTTACATTTGTTATCCGTGAAAATCTGACACGTTCAAGTGCTCTGTGAACTTCCTTCATATCCCATTTTAAGAATCTTGGAAACATCATATCTCCATTAGGTCTTACCAGATCAGTGTGTTCACATAGTCAATACTACATCAAGTATAATTGAAAATTGGGTAAATATGTGGTGCGAATATATTAAAGAATTTATCAACTTATGTAAAAACTTACTGGTAGTATTGCTGAACAGCCTCCTACGTCCATGTTGTTGATGTTCTTCAACTAATTTTTAAAGAAACTCACAATATACCAGCTCCAATCATATAAGTATATTTCTTCAAACTTCTCTAAGCAAACTGTAACGTGTACTGATATAGCCCCACTTATGTTTGGTGTTAGCACAAATGCTAAAAGATAGCAATGTACCAATCTTGCAACATCCTCACAACTCACATCATCCAGATCAAATAAACCCTCCTTTAGTTTCTTAAAAATCAGGTGCTTATACAACACAAAGTAATACTTTGGGTCCAGCATTTCCTCAGTAAACACACGTCTAATCCATGGTGGAATATCATACTGGAAATCAATTAATTTCACTTATCTCAATCCACAGCTTACACCAAATATATAAATCACATCAGTATTTAGGAGTGAGACCATATGATCTCCCAGAATGATGTAAGTTCTAATGATTCTTACAATATCTTCTTCATTTTTGTGGAACCTTCTTAACATTTTTGTATCACAACTCTTGTAAATTGATTCAAACATTAACCAGAAAGGTGTAAACTTCATCTTTTCAATATGTCGTTCAGCAAAATCCAAAGAACATATTTCTTTCACGGCTGTGCGGAAATTAGACCTAAAGTGTGTCTCATTTGGACATCATCCAACCCACCTGGTGAATGATTATTAATCAAAAAGTAAACCTTTAAATCTGCAAAAACTGCATACTGTATATTCAAAACCAAATGTTTGAATAACAACCTATCTATTCTGCATACATCTCTAAATAATTTGACAGGGGAGTATTTGGAGTTACCAAAACAGTTCAGCGGACGTACAACATGCTTGTTCACATGATCTCTTTGCACGTCATGTTCATTTTTTCTTATCTCACTTTCTTTCTTTTTTTGGTGTTTCCTTCGTCTTCTTATTTTGACTTGTTGTACATTCCAACCACAATGTATTTCTCTTTCAAACAATAAATTCATATGAAAACCTCAAAAAAATAAATAAACAAAACTTATAATATACCTTCAATCTTTGAATTCAAATCGGAATACATAAGACGCTGTTGTTGACTACAAAGTTTTTGTTTGTACTGTGGACTGTCAGTTTCTAAAAAACATCATTCTAATTAGGAATTTTGTAACATATGTAGTGTTGTTCTACTTGTAGAATTAAATAGAAATTGTAATACTTGAACATGATATTTTGGCAACAGACCTCCTTTTGTTCTGCACATTAGGACTTGATGCTTTTGTAACACAAGAAATATTGCAGAATTCAATTTTTACTAACCTACAATGCATCAACTTATATGTGATATCTAACCAACCTGATTCAAGAGCTTTTCTCATCGATCTTAAAGTCCTCTTACGTATAGGAATCTCTTCATCTTGTCAACATAAGTCACAAAATAATTATGAATAGTTCCAATAATCACAAAATATAAAATGTTATATGCAGAGTTCAAACCTGATTCAGAAGGACAAATTATCTCTTCCACAATACATCTATCGCATTTTCGTCGCTTTGATAAATGGTTATCCTCTGTATGTTGAATCAAAACAAATTTAAAATTAATTCATGTATGATTAATAAAAGTAACACAATTCAACAGAGTCAGTATGATAAATAACCTGATTCAATTCGTAAACGACCAGTTTCAAAATTCGTGGACTGATGTCCTCTGTATATATTACATTTTCAATGTAATTTGAATTGCTTTATATCTAAAGCTACCATAATCAGTAATTATGAAACAAAAATACCTGATTTCGAAGTGCTATAAATGTAACGGACAATCATTTTCCCTGAATTTCAACAATAAACCACTGTATAAGTGATCTAAGTGATTTTTCACTGAAATAGTATAATATTCAAAATTTTACATTTCTTATTAACTGCAGCATCTCTAAATTTAGCTCTTGATCCCTGAGATACTGCATTCTAGAACTTGCTATTAGAATTCGTAACACTTGAACACCTAACTGATAACAAAACCCTAATATTGAAATTTGTAAAAACTAAATATTCAACCCAGAACCTCTAAAACGTAAACAGCGCTGCATATACGTGCATGTTTCTTTCCCTTTGGTGTTCGATCAACATCTGTGTCCTCGCTTGAACTACCACTTATCATTTCATATATTTTGTTTATTTTGAGTTTTCTACCCATTTCCAGTCACTGAAGCTATGAAACAGAGCAACTTTTCATTATTTCGATGCTAATAAATACACATTCAAACAAACATGAAATAATCACAGCAAATATAAACCGTATTCAGAAATTGCAGCAAATCGTAGCAAAAAAAAAACTTAAACGATACATGCATAACCTGTAATCTATCACTGGAAGATGATTTCTTTTCACTATGCACCAAATTATGGAAAATCTCCTTTAATTTCTTGAATCACGATGAATTTTCTTGAATCGCCCTAAACCCTCGGCGCCCAAATTCTGAATTTTATCAATTCGAATGAATTTGAATTTTCTTTTGATGTATTTAAATGGGAGCATGAACAATAGCGTCGGTATCTGAGTTTGTGAGAAGAAATTTTGGGTCTAATCAAGCAGCTATGAAAAATAGCATACCCATGAGCTGGTACAACTTTTTTCAGGTGGATCCCATTTTTTGACCCTTCTTGTAACATGGGGTTTTTGGTATCCCTCTATGTAATAACACTATCATAAATGACCTTATATGCAACTTACCTTTTTTTATAAAAGTAAATCTTATAGAGCAAGTTTTTTGTCAATTTGAGTTCATTGTGAACTTTAATTAAAAATGATCCAGTTTTAAAAATTGAGTTCATCGCAATTAGAGAAATAAATAAGCTTAAATTTTTTACGCCCGAAGCTGAGTGAGTTTTTTTTTATTGTATAATAGTAATAGTAATAAGGTATGGCAGTGATAATGTTAGTAAATGACAATGATAATCAGAATGCATGACAGTCATGACAATGATAGTTATTGTTGCATAATAGTGATAATCATAATGTATGCTTGTGATAAACTTAATGCATGACAATGATAGATTAAAGGCATGATAGTGATAGATATAATGACATTGATATTCTTCATTATATAACAGTGATAATTATAAGACATGACAATGATAATATTAGTGCATGTCAGTAATAGTTATATAATGCATGATAGTGATGACATTAATACTCTTACTCCCAAAAGCATCGTTAACCACCACAACACCCGAAAACAACTTTGTCGTCCATTGGCGTCCATGGCTGCATACCATTGGAGCTCCTAAATCTGAAATCGAAGCTAGGTCGTCGCTTAAACCACTGTAAAAAATAGAACCAACACCACATCTTGAAGCTCGCCAAACCACAGGAAAATCAGAGCCGCCATCAAAGCTATTTTCATTGAAGCCACCACTGTTGCTCATGCTTGCTATCAAAGCCACTAGAGAAAAGGATGGTCGTTTGAAGCTCCTCTCGCCTGAAGTCGGAATAATTCAACCACCACCACCACTCCCACCATCGAAGGAAGAAACTTACTTTCGAAAGCATCATTAACCATAGAAAAAAATGTAAGGTCATCAACACTAAGGATGTGGAAGATGCAGTGATCCTAGAAGAAGAACAACCTCAACTCTGTTGGATCAAAATCGAATTACACACGGGTTCATGGGGGAACTCGGGTATATAGAATTTTTTGTCAACTTTATAATGATTATTAAATATTGACAAAAACTTGTATGAACTCGAGTTCAAGGTAAACTTGAGTTATCAATTATCACTGTTATGTATATTCACTATCATTGTTATGCATATACACTATCACTGTTAAAAAATCAAGTATATTTTTATAATAGTGATAGTATATATGAATAATAGTGATAATGATTACACATAACAGTGATACGAGTTCGCGTGAACTCGAGTTCACAAGAGACCTACTCTTAAATATTCACACATACAAAAAAGTATCACTACTCATACCCCAAAATCCTCTAAATATACCCCAATAAAATTAAAAAATTAACAAATATTACTAAACATATCCCATTAAATCTTATAATATTCTTAATCCATCAAAATAAAAAATTTCACATTTCCACCCTGTTCTCTACTTCAAATAACTAAAAGAGTGTCACTATTCATACCCCAAAATCCTCTAAATATACCTCATTTGTTAAACATACCCTAATAAAATAAAAAATATTATCATATATTAGTAAACACACCCCATTAATTCCTATAATATCCTTACCCTATCAAAACAAAAAATAACAAATTCCCACATTTTTCTCCACTTCAAAAACATAATTAAAATTTTTTTTTGACTCTTTCTTAATTTGTAAAAGATCATAAAACTGAATATTTTAAAAAATATTACGAACTTACAAAATTTTTAAAAACATATAAATTAAAATATCATTTTGAAAAATAAGAAAACTACAAAAATATAAAAAAATTAAATTATTTGTAGTATAAATTAAAATTTTAAATATACTAATCAATAAAAAAAATTGAAAAAATTTATAAACTATTAAAAAAAATGAATCTTAAAAAATAATTAAATTAAGTAGTATTTGAATAAAATTATTTAAACTTAACTAAAGTCCAAAAAATTAAATAAATAAAGTACAATAAAAAATAAGTTTAACAGATAATTTTAATATATATACATAAAAAAAAAATTAAAAGATATTAAAATTAAAAAAAATCTTAAGAAAGAAATAGGCTAAAGGTTAATAAAATCATTTTTTAAATCAACTAAACTTCATAAGTAATTGAAATAAAGTTAATTATATTTTAAAATTTATTTATCTTGAATTAAAATTAGCATTTTTAAAATTAATTTCTTAGTTTAACTATTTTTAAAGATTTGGTTGGATTAGTTTTAATATTTTTTAAAGGTTTAATTTGATTATTTAAATATTTAGTAGATTTATTTTTATATTTTAATGTTTCTTTATTCTTTATTTATTTTAATTTGATTATTCAAACATTTATTTGATTAATTTTTTTTATCAGAGTTTAATTGATTTTTTTAGTTTTTTAATTTCTATTTTATGCATAATTTTTTTATTTCAGAAATTGACCGAGTCAAACTCAAAGAATTAATTTTAAAATTAAATAAATTTAAAAAATAAAAATTAAAATCAACAAAACTTAAAAAAATATAAACTAATTTATCTCATATTTATATAAGGATAATTTAATCTTTTTTTATGTATGTCTATTTTTGTCTCTAAAATAATGAGGTATGTTTAGAATTTTTTAGGGTATGAATAGTAGAATTCTAACTAAAAATAATCCTTTACTCTTTCTTAATTTGTAAATAAAAACTTGAATATATTTTAAAAAATGATTAGAAGATCAATAAACTTTTAAAAATATATAAATTTAAATAATTTAAAAATTAAAGACTTCATAAATACTAAAAATAGTGAAAGTTTAAAAAAAATCTTCAAAAAGAAATAGACTAAAGCTAGAGCAACTCCAACCCTGCGTCATGCGCCAAGGTGAAGATGAATTTTACCTCCAACACAGAACTACAATTCAGCGTCACATGAGAGTTGTGAACAGTGTCGCGCTGATTCCAGTGCGACACTATTCACAAACGCTAGACTTTTTTTTAATAATTTTATTTATATAATATTTTGTAATACTTTTAAGGGATTATAGTTGTATAAGTCCAATAAGTTGACATCATTTTGGTTTTGGTCCCAATCAATTGCTCCTTTTGATTTTGGTCCTACAAATTTAAATATATTTTGAAATTGATCCTATTACCTATAATAGCAGGTTGCTCAACAGGTCATGCCTATGTGTATTTTTTATTTCTTTTTATATGTTTCATAATATATGACATTAATTATTTTTAAGATTATATATATAAATAAATACAGAATTTTAAAAAAATATATATATGTTCACTTCTCCTCTGTTCATCCTCTTCTTCCTCACACTCCCCTAATTCGAGTTCTTCATCTTCCATATACATTCAACTAATTACTTTTATTCTTAAAGAATCAATCCCCAATAATCAAACTCATCCCCTCAAAACTATCCAAGAACAAATATAAGTAAATCGTCACAGGACATTGTTTAATATTAAACCATCAAATTTTAAAGAAGAGTTGCTCAAACAAAAAGGAAAAATTAGACTCATTTTTATCTTAGTTCAATATAAGAAATCGAGTCAAAATTTAAAAAATTGTCATCTTCATCACAACTCATCTGAATCTTTATAAGAAAAGACACAATTCTTCTCCTTTTTCTCCTTTGGATATGAATGCTCACATCTCATCATTAACGCAACTGAAAATTAAATTCATGCCGCTCAAGATATGTGTGCCACCATCGTCCGAGCGTCACTTTTACTTTGCTTTAGATTTGTCTGCCACTGTCAAGAGCGTTAAATTCGAAATGCTTTTGTTCTAGATTTGTGCAAAGGAGCGTCGATGACAAGCGGATTAATTTGGTTCATTTAGGGTTCTGCAAACTTAGAAATCAATGGAGGGGGTGGTGTTGGGGAAGGAAGATGTCTGGTCATAGATTTTTAATTCTTTTCTTATTTATTTTATTTAACATTTTTTTATTTATTTGATTTTTTAAATTAACTAAATATTTTTCTATAGCTTATTTGTATTATATTTTTTTCTTTGAAATTAGTATATTTATAAATTTCAAAATTTTAAATATAAATTGTAAAATTTTAAAAATAATTCTTGATTAATATTTAGATTATTTTATTTATATATTTAAATTATTAAAAAATCACATGTTGCCAGTTTAACTTTTAAAATCTGATCTAATTTGAAAATATTCTGAATTTTTTTAACAATTTTTTCTAATTTGAATTTTTTAAAAATAAATATGAAATTATTTAAAAAAATATTACCACTTAGACATTAAGACTCAATCATCAATGTCACTTGTAATAAAAAGTCAAACTATATAATCAACGGTTGTGTAACTACTATTACAGGTAATAGGACCAATTTCAAAATATTTTAAAATTTGTAGCACCAAAATCAAAATGAGCAATTAATTGGGACCAAAATCAAATTGGTGTCAACTTATTGGACTTATAAAACTATAATCCCTACTTTTAAATTTAAATTGTAACATTTTTTGTGATTTGTTAATTTATATTTAAATTAAACTTATTAAAAATTAAGAAAAATATATGTAGCGCAGAATGTAGTGCGAACTGTTAGAGATAAATTTCAAATTCTGCGTCACTCTAATGCGAACTCTGCGCTAGAGTGGTGCAAACAGTTGGAAAATCAGAATTTTTGAAAGTGAATTAAACTTCAAAATAATTAAATTAACATTTAATCATATTTAAATTTTTATTTATCTTGAATTTAAGTTTGATTTTTTAAAAATTAATTTCTTATTTTAACTAGTTTTAACGATTTAGCTGGATTTTAAAATTTTATTTTAACTTAACTGGATTATTTGAAGATTTAGTTGATTATTTTAATATTTTTAAATTTATTCATTTTTTATTTTTTAATTTATTTTAATTTAATTATTTAAATTTATCTGATTGAATTAAATTTTTTATCATATTCTAAATAATTTCTTTAGTTTTTCAATTACTATTTCATGTAATTTTTTTATTTTAGAAATTGACCGATTCAAATTCAAAAACAAACTTTAAAATTAAATAAATTAGAAGTCTAAAATTAAAAAAATTAATTAATTTATCTTATATTTATATAAGAATAACTTATTCTTTTTATGTATATCTATTTTTATCTTTAAAACTATGGAGTATGTTTAGATATTTTTTATGTATGAATAGTTGGACTCCACAAAAAATGATGCAAATTTAGTAATTTATTAATAAAACAATAGCATTTTTATTAATTTAATATATTAATATAATATAAAATGCAATTTACTCATTTATGATAAATTCATACATATTTTGCATTTTACTCTTCATTTTATAGAATAGAATCAATTAAGGAATAATGTTGTGAAGAGAAACGTATAAATAATTGTCAATAACAGGCGTATAATGATCAGAATAAAAACAACAAGAGTAGATCTTTTTGTGAACTCGAGTTCACATGTACTTGTATCACTGTTATGTGTAATCATTATTACTGTTATTCATATATACTATTACTGTTATAAAAATATACTTAATTTTTAATAATGTCAATGTATACGTAAAACAGTGATAGTGAATATACTTAACAGTGATAATGTATACACATGACAGTGATAATTGATAAACCCAAGTTTACCATGCACTTAAGTTCATACAAATTTTTGTGAAACAACAACTCCGTTTTTACTATATAAAACTCCGAGAAGTGATCTCCATAAACCGGATCAACCCAATTTTAATCATCAATAATCCAACCATCTCCAACTATTAATTGCAAATAAAAAAAAAATCAAAGTAAAGCATAAACAATTGATTTAACTTAAGAGGTACGGGGTGGGCTTACCTAAGAATTAGGATGAAATTATCATTTATTATTATGAATAGAAAAGAATATAATTTTAATTTATAAATGTAGTTAAATGTTTCATTAAATGAATTCAAAATTTAGGGCGTTGAATAGTTCACTCAAGGAGCGAGTGAGTATGACCAAGAATGGAAATATCGCTATTGCAAGTAATATCGCAATCTTAAATTTACGAAAATATTGATGGATATATCGATATTGCAAATCGATATCGCAAAAAAATAGAAAAATAACGGAAATTTTAGTAAAATTTTGAAAATTTAATATGAAATTTTAGGGATTATTATAGTATGTTATTATGCATATGTTTCATTTAAGATTATAAAAAATTGACATGTTTAAAGCAAATAAATAGATAATGGACTATATAATCATTGTCTGACATTAATTAATTAATAATATAATGCATAATACAATAAAAGATGATTTGAATTACATGATACAATACATTTAGTACCAAAATGATGACCTATGGGGTTCAAATATAGAAGATGGAATCCCATCTTTGTCCAAACAATATTGGTATTAACTCATTGCATTAGAATTATCCTGCATATAGTTATGCACATGCCATTCATATGTTTCTCTATCTCTTCAACTGTTTCACCATAGATTGGATAGTGTGCACTAACCCAATGATTTTGTTGATATGAAAATGGATGCTGAAACACATTTTGAGTATTCCAACCAAATTGTGAACTCGAATGTGTGTCAGAAGCATATGAATCTTGAGACATATCACTATGATCAGTGCTCATATTCATTGAATCAAAACCGACTGAAAGTAGTTCAATATCAGCACTTGAACTTTCTTCTTGATTCCAAGCATGTCGTCTTATGTATTCCTTTCCAATAGCACCTATCCCTGGACCTCCTGCTCTACTTCCATGGTCCATATCTTGTGTTGCATGAGTGAAATCAGCCTCAAAAGTGAATGGACTCATTTGGTTTGAAAAATGATCATCCTCGTTATTTCCACCATTTCCATCACCATCATCATTTTCACCATTTCCACCACCACTGTTTCCACCATATATTTATAAAAATAAAACCATGAAAGAATATACAATCACTAAAAAAAAATTATCATTTGAAAATTGTATAAAAATATAAAAAAAGAAAAAATTGCGATTTTTTATGTAGTGCGATATTTTGCGATATATCTGCGATATTTCCCGATTTTCAATTAATTTTGTACTACGAGTGAACCTATATCGATATTGATATTTTGCGATATATCCACGATACTTTGTAAAAAATACATTGTACCCCAATATTCATATCGCATACTCAAAATTTGCGATATATCCGCGATATTTCGCGATATTTTCATTCTTGGGTATTAGAAATTAATTTGGTGAATTAATATTTGTTAATGAATGAATGCGGAGAATAGTGAGTCCATAGACATGATGAAAAACAGGGGGAACTCCCCCTCCCCCTCCCTCGGTGAATTGGAGGATAATTCCGCAACATTTTCACACAACTCAACCATTTCTACTTTGCTTTACTGTACGTATTACTATTGACCGAAGAAGTAATACAACGAGGGCGGCGGTAACTGTGAGTGAGAGAGAGAGAGAGAAGGGGGTTTTGAAGGAAAGGACGGAGAAAAGTAAAAGATAGTTGTACTGAGAGAGAGAGAGAGAGAGATTGGGTCCTTTCATTTTCATTTACTTATTCCACGTTCCTTCTTCTTTTCCAATCTTGTGCCGTAGATCTCACAATATATAATTTTTGCCACAACAAGTCAATCCAATCATGTCTTGCCCTTGAAATTCCACCTTTTATTGATCTTAAACTAACAACAACAAGCTTGCTGCTGTATGACGACCTGGAATCTGAGATTCAGTTTGAAGCTTAAACTTGAGCTTCTGCAGATGAAAACTGTTGACCTATAAAGGTGCCTCTCTCTTGATTTTTTTCCTATCTCTCTGTTAATTTTCGAAATTCTGATGATTTTTGTAATAATTAGAGTCTGCAGCTTGGTCTTTAATTACTAAGAGAGGATTTATCTTTAGCAAGAATATGGTAGAGCTATTGAAGTAAAACGATGGTTTTGGCAGAAGGGTCTCTTCTTGTATAAATTTATGTGTTTGTGGTGTGTAGTATTATATGCCTCTGTTGTCTATTACAAATTGAGGATGTTCCCAACACAAAATTCAGTATTTACCTTAGTAATTTTTATTTCTTAGAAATCCTTAGATTCGTCGTATTTGTCGATCTTTAGGTGTTTTTCTGTCCTCTGAGCTTCTACACGAATTCGAGAGATGGAAGAGGTGGGTGCCCAAGTAGTTTCTCCTATGGTCATCCATCAGCATCTGCCTGCAAGATTTTGTGATTCATATCAAACGGCTAAGAAGCGTGCTCTTCCTTTTCGTTCATCGAGCTTTCTTCAGCAGAATGCTTCTGATAACTGGAATCCTAAGTCCTGGAATTGGGACAGTTCAAGGTTTGTTGCAAAACCATTGCAATGTGATGGAGTCCAAGTGGAAAGTGGTGAAGGGAGAAATAGTGCTTCATATTCTTTAAATCCTATGCGTTCCACTATAGATGGTCAAAATCTTTTACTTAAACTGGGGAACGATGGTGGAAGGGGTAGCAGAGGCAACAATGCCGGTGGTAATTTTGTAGAGCCACAACCAGGGTCTAGGCCCAACAAGAGAGTACGATCTGGATCACCCGGTTGTGCTAACTATCCCGTGTGTCAAGTGGATAATTGCAATGAAGATCTGTCGACTGCCAAGGACTATCACAGGCGGCACAAGGTGTGTGAGGTTCATAGTAAAGCTGGTAAGGCTTTAGTGGGGAAACAGATGCAACGATTCTGCCAACAATGCAGCAGGTTTGTATATGCAACTCTTCATCTAAAAATCTATTGGTTGGATTACACTGTGCTATTTTCAGGTTTGACTCTTTGAAAGTTTATATTCTGGTTTGATTTATTTTGAAAAGTTTCAACAATGTATAAAGATGAGCAGCATTGAAATAACATGTACTCTTGGATTATAATATTTTAATGGTTACGAAAAATGCTATTAACTTGATATTGGGAATTATGTAATTGTTATGATTATTGTATTTCTCAATTAGTTCTCTTAAGCATTCTTGATGTTTTCAGAAACTCTTCTGATGAAGATGTGAAGCTAATCAATTGTACTAAGTTTTAACTGCTGAAGTTTTTTTGAGAATGTGATGCCTTCACTTTCTGTAATTTTTGCTTTTGACAGTCTCCACTGCAGTATGGGTAAGAAACTAAGAACTAAGAAGGGAAAAATATGTATTGAAAAGCATATCTACTTCGCTAATTCTCCATCAGCTGTTTTTTCCCCCTATACCTTAGCTTGGGTTTTACAGGAAAATTAACTGTCCACAAAAAATTACTGTTGATAGGGCAATGGAACATTTATCTTTATGGAACCATGATGAGTTGTTGAGTGAATAATAATAATCCTCTTTATTAACCATACATAAATGTTTTTCACATATTTCATAGGGATGTTGATAGTGCGCCTCCGCTGAAAGTTTATCAACGAAGGAAGAAAAGAGTTTGAATTTAATTTACGTTCTATTAGTTGATCTCGGAGTCAAAACTTTCCTTTTACAGTAACTAGTCTAGGTTTTATTGGGTCTTTCTATTTCGGTAATTGGGTTTTTAGCAGTTAATGGGCCTTGTGAGTCAATTATATATTCTGGATGTTTTACCCTAATTGGATATCAGGAATCATTATTTTGGCAGCCGTATTTCGGTTTGTGGCAGATTATTCTGTGGATCCTCATCTCGAGGATTGTTCTTTATTCTTGTTCGTAGATAATTGTGGTGTGTTCTATCAATTGGTCCGACCCACCACCTCTCTCACCATGACTCGTAGTACGTCAGAGAAGAGAGGCTCGATTCAGTGGAGGAGACTTTGTCAGACTTGTCGTTGGCCATGGCTGCCCAAACCGCTGCGCGCCAGGAGCTTGTCACGGCTTAGGCTGAATTGGCCGCAGGCCAGGCGGAAGTTTTCAAGCAGTTACAGATGCTAACCACGGCTGTTATGGGCCGTTCATCTGATGGTTCGTCTTCCGCCGTGCCCCCTTCCCTGTCCGCACCTTCTCCCCACGCCAGGGGGAGAGCGGATCATCAAGTTTCGCCAGGCTATGTCGCGGTGAGATTGAGAAGCCGAGAATTGCCTGAATTCGAAGGCTCCGATCTGTTGGCTTGGATTGCTCAGGCGGAGCAATACTTCTTGGTGCACCGCACCCAACCTTCTGATCGTGTCCGTTTGGCCTTGATCGCTATGGCCGGGCGCGCCATGTTCTGGGCCCAGTGGACCCCGCGTCGTTCCCCTTCCATCAGCCGGGACCAATTTCACCGGGAGTTAGTTGAGCATTTCGGTGACACATCCGCAACAAACGCATATGAGGCTATGCACGCGACACGACAGACGGGTTCTCTGGACGATTATTTAGCACTCTTTGTGGAAAGAGTGGCTCAGTTACCAAATTTGCCGCCAGACCAATATCTCGGCATGTTTCTTGGGGGTCTTAAACCATCCGTCCGCGACCGTATCTCCGATGCCGAGTCTGTAAACGTTCACACCACCATCCGGGCGGCCCAACGGGTAACTCGATCATCCGTTTACTCTTCAAACTTCTCAAGTCCAGCCTTTAATGGGCCCAACACCCGATTCCCAGCGGTGTCAAAGGGGGGGGACATCTGTGGGTTCCGTATCGTCACCAGGGGCTGTCCGTCACAGCACCCAACCCTCTTCTGCGAACTCATCTGGGTTCCGTCCGAATCGAAATACTCGCCATTTGACGGCCGAAGAAGCGCGGGAGTATCGCGCCAAAGGAAAATGTTATAGATGCAGCCAACCTTATGGACCCCTCCACAAGTGTGACGCTAAATATTTAAACGTACTTATTGAGGCTGCGGAAAACGATCCGATGGATCCCACCTTTGATACCGAGCATGATGGGGCTGACCCAACTCTTGATGAATTAGCCCCGCCGAATTCTGAATTCACATCTCTCCAGCACTCGACGTTATCATCCCAATAGGTTTGATGGGGCTACTATGATGAAGCTTTTCAGTCGGGTGGGTGAGTTACGGCTACTCACAATGATCGACAGTGGGGCGAGCCACTGTTTTCTATCGGACACTGTCGCTGCCAAGCTGGGCCTCCGTATTAGCGACGCCTCCGAATTTCACGTGATATTAGGAGATTGCTCCCGGGTTTCTATGCGAGGTGTGTGCAAGGCGGCACCTATCATGGTGGATCGACATACTTTCTTTGTCGATTGCTACGTGTTTCCTCTTCGCGGAATCGACTTGGTATTGGGGGTTTCCTGGTTATCTTCCTTGGGGGACGTAACGGCAAATTGGTTGAACTTATCAATGTCTTTCACTATTGACGGAGTTTCGGTTCAACTATATGGGGCCCCTCCCTTACGCTTAAGGCGTGTACGCACGACGAACTCAATTCGCTGGTTTTGTTGGATGAGGTGTGGGTTCTATGGTCGCTGCATACCTCCTCCATGACACATGAGGCTGAATCATCCGACACCCTTTCTGCCGCCCAGCGGGGGGAATTGGACTCACTCCTCGCTGCTTACGACAGCATTACGCGGCCTATTCCTGGTCTTCCACCAAGCCATACATCTGATCATCGTATTACAATTCGGCCCGGTGTCAGGCCGGTTTCAGTTCGCCCACATCGCTATAATCATTCCCAAAAAGACGTGATGGAGAAATTGGTTGCAGAAAATGTTGGCAGCGGGCATTATTGGCCCGAGCTCGAGCCCTTACTCTAGCCCAGTGTTGTTGGTGAGAAGAAAAGATGGGTGCTGTCGTTTCTGCGTGGATTATAGGGCCCTCAATAAGGTTACCATACCGGATAAGTACCTCATTCCAGTTATTCAGGAGTTGTTGGATGAGTTACACAGAGCACGTTATTTCAGCAAGTTGGACTTGCTTGCGGGTTATCATCTGATCAGAGTCGCTTCCGAGGACGTCCCGAAAACTGCCTTCCGAACGCATTCAGGTCACTACGAGTTTCTGGTCATGCCTTTGGGCTGTCGAACGCCCCAGCCACATTTCAGGGTCTGATGAACGACATATTTCGACCCTACCTTCGGCGTTTTATTCTGGTTTTCTTCGATAACATATTGGTCTACAGCCCGAGTTGGAAGACACACATTCAGCATTTGCGCGAGACCTTCCAGGTACTTTCCACACATTCACTGATTATTAATCCGAAAAAGTGTTCATTGTGCGCAACATCAGTGGAGTATTTGGGCCATGTGGTAGCTTTCGATGGGGTACGGACCCCAGAAAGGTTATAACAGTAGTGGAATGGCCTCGTCCACAAACATTGAAAGGACTCCGCGGTTTTCTGGGTTTAACAGGGTACTACAGCAGATTTATTCGGAATTATGGGAAGATTGCCAGCCCCTTAACTACGTTGTTGAAGAAGGAAAATGGGGTCCGGTTTCATTGGCCGCCCGAGGCAGAGGCGGCATTTGCAGATTTAAAGGCGGCACTCATGACAGCCCCCGTCCTCCGTATGCCTGATTTCTCGAAGCAATTTGTGATTGAATGTGATGCTTTAGGTCGTGGATTGGGCGCTGTCTTAATACAGGATAAGCAGCCAATGGCTTATTTCAGTAAGCACATAACGGGTCGTACACTCTCGCGCTCCGCGTATGAACGGGAGTTGATGGCACTGGTCCCCGCGGTGCAGCATTGGCGGCCGTATTTGTTGGGTTGGCGTTTCACTGTCCGTACAGATCAGCGGAGTCTGAGGCATCTTTTGTCGCAACCGCTCACGACTCCGGCGCAACAAAATTGGGCAGCCAAGCTGCTGGGGTATGACTTTGAGATTGTTTACAAGGAAGGAATTAATAATAAGCAGCTGATGCTTTATCTCGCATACATGAGGACAGCGAACTATCAGCTCCTTCGCTACCTCGTTGGGTGGATTGGCAGGAATTACAAGCAGCAGTAAGGGCAGACGGAGATCTTTTCCAGATTGTTTCAGCTATTGAGGCCGGGCGCACTGCTCCTAAGCATTTTACGTGGGACAGAGGTACATTATTCTACAAGGGCAGGTTGTTAATCCCAAAGGCTTCTCGGTGGGTTCACACACTTCTCCAGGAGTTTCATTCAACGCCGGGGGCCGGTCATGCAGGTGTCCTACGCACTTATAAGCGCTTATCAGCTTTTGTTTATTGGCAGGGTATGATGCGTACAGTCATGCAGTTTGTGGCGGAGTGTGATGTGTGCCAAAAGAATAAATATGATACCAAATCGCCAGCAGGGCTGCTCACTCCTCTACCGATTCCTAGTCAAGTTTGGGAGGATATTAGCATGGATTTCATTACCGGGTTGCTGCGCTCGGATGGGTTTGATTGTATTCTGGTCGTCGTGGATCGTTTTTCCAAATATGGACATTTTTTGGGCCTCAGGCATCCGTTTACAGCAAAATCAGTGGCCACAGTCTTCATGTGTGAAATTGTAAAGTTACATGGGATACCGGACTCAATCATCTCGGATTGGGATCCTCTGTTTTTGAGTTCTTTTTGGAGAGAGTTGGGCACTAAATTGCAGATGAGTTTGGCATATCACCCGGAGACGGATGGGCAAACGGAGGTGCTAAATCGCTACATAGAGACCTATTTACACTGTTTTGCGTCCGAGTGCCCCAAACAGTGGGGAAAATGGTTATCGTGGCCTGAGTTTTGTTACAATACAAGCTTTCACTCCGCTGCAGGCACAACTCCGTTTGAGGCCGTTTATGGTCGCCCGCCACCCCCCGTTACTCCCTTCTTACCTGGGGAAATATGCGTGCGGGTGTTGGCGGACATGTTACGTGAGCGGGATGTGATTTTACGTGAGTTACGCGCCCACTTGGAGAGAGCACAACAGCGAATGGTTCGTGAGGCGAACAAACACCGGAGGGCCCTCAAATTTGCTGTGGGAGATCGCGTGTTCTTGAAATTTTGTCCGTATCGCCAGCGCAGCTTATTTTCGGGGACTTCGGACAAGCTGGCACCACGTTATTTTGGACCCTTCGTGGTCCTGGCCCGGATTGGGAGATCAGCCTACCAGTTGGAGCTTCCAGCAGGGTCGCGCATCCATCCAATCTCACGTGTCACTGCTGAAACCTGCAACTGAAACGCCACTGCATCTTCTGTCCTTCCGGAGGAAATGCTGGCGGTGGAACCTCCATATTGGCCAGATTTTGTGGTGGATTCTTGTCGTATTCAACGAGATGGAATGACTGTGGAACAGGTGCTGATCCGTTGGAGAAATATGGGGAGCGAGGAGGACACTTGGCTGGACAAAGTGGATGTGGTGGGTCAATTTCCTGATTTCAACCTTGAGGTTAAGGTTGCTTCGGAGGGGGAGGCAATTGATAGTGCGCCTCCGCTGAAAGTTTATCAATGAAGGAAGAAGAGAGTTTGAATTTAATTTACGTTCTATTAGTTGTTCTCAGAGTCGAAACTTTCCTTTTACAGTAACTAGGTTTTATTGGGTCTTTCTATTTCGGTAATTGGGTTTTTAGCAGTTAATGGGCCTTGTGAGTCAATTATATATTCTGGATGTTTTACCCTAATTGGATATCAGGAATTATTATTTTGGCAGCCGTATTTCGGTTTGTGGCAGATTATTCTGGATCCTCATCTCGAGGATTGTTCTTTATTCTTGTTTGTAGATAATTGTGGTGTGTTCTATCAGATGTGATGTGATGCCTATGTTTTCAAATAAAGCAATATACTCTACATGAATTATGAATATAATTTCTTAGTACGCCTGTGGCCCTATACTTTAGCATGATTTTCACCACGTTTTTCCAGGTTCCACCCGCTTTCAGAGTTTGATGAGGAAAAGAGAAGTTGTAGGCGCAGACTTGCTGGGCATAACAGGAGGAGGAGGAAAACTCAACCCGAAGATACTACTCCACGGGTGTTGGTTCCTGATACCCCGGACACCAATGTCACTAATAATGACATCATCAATCTATTGGCAGTGCTAACTCGTGCCCAAGGTACAAAACTAGCTAATAAATGGTTCAACCTAAGCACTTATTATTTGGAACTATGTCAAATATTTTCCCTAATCGAAAACGATTTCTAGTTGGTATATTGCCTTTGGACACATGCTGCAAATATTATAGGGAGAATAAAAAATCAAACTCAAACTGATGTTTTCTGCTCTTTTCTGCCTTGTCTGCATCATATAACATTCTACCTCCTACTAATTGCAATTTTTATAATTATAGGAAACAAAGTGGACAATAGTGGTAAATTCCCATCGATTACCGACAAAGATCAGCTCATACAAATTCTAGGTAAAATAGATTTGTTGCCAGAACACTTAGCAGCCAAGTTGAACAATAGTAATCCAGATCATGTATCATCCGAAAATCCGAACCAAATGAAGAAGAATGCTTCTTCTACGTCAACCATGGACTTGCTTGCTGGTCTTTCGGCAACTCCCGGGGCACCCTCTTTTGACCCATGTGAAAGTCAATCTCAATATAGCACTGAAGGAAGTGACTCTGAAAAAAGGTCAACATGTGTTGACCAAGCTGCACATCTCGGAAGACATATGGTGGAATATCAAGAGATGCTGTCAAGTCCGTCTTTGCAGCTGTTTACTCCTTCTCCTGAAGATTATAGGACAGATAATTTGCAATCAGATAGAAATTTTCTTTCATCTGGCTGCAGTTATCCTTCAGAAGAGAGATCACCTCTATCATCACCACCAGTTGAGCATAATCTCTTCCCAATGCAGACTTCTAGAGAAACAATGAAGGATGGTCGTCTGTCAAGTAGTGAAGATGAAATTGCATATGTGGAAGCAGCAAATGGGTGTAGTACGTCTCTTCAGCTTTTCAGAGCTACGGAAAATGTTTCAATGCAGAGTTCTCCATACCGAGCTGGATATACATCTTCTTCTGGGTCCGATCTTTCACCATCGAGCCAGAGTTCTGATGCCCAGGTACTACTGCATCATTTTCCCTCTATATATAAGCAAAATGTTTTGTGCCATGTTTTTATTGTATCCTGTCTTCGAATCTTTTGTGTTTTTATTGCAAAATTTTAGATTTATCTTTTTCTTTTTACTAGGATCGTACTGGTCGAATAATTTTCAAATTGTTTGACAAGGATCCCGGCCATTTACCTGGATCACTACGGACTCAGGTCAGTGTTGTATTTCCGCTTTTCTTGACCTTTTCTTTCATGCGTTTTAAATAACTGGATCCAATCCTTTACCTTGTTCCAGATATTTAATTGGCTTTCCAACAGTCCCTCAGAAATGGAAAGTTTTATCAGACCTGGATGTGTAGTCCTATCTCTGTATTTATCAATGCCATCTTTTGCCTGGAATCAAGTAAGCACTCTTCTACAAATTGTATACTTTTTGCTCACTGCAGATTTTGACTGACCCTTTATCGTTGCAGCTTGAACAAAACATTCTATGTTACGTGAAGTCTTTAGTCAAAGATATTGATGTTGATTTTTGGGCTAATGGAAGATTTTTAGTCCATACAGACAGACAGATGGCTTCCCATAAAGAGGGTAAGAACATCAGTTTTCATTATCATCTAATTACCAGTTGACATTTGTGGTTTCTGAGGAGTTTACTGATTAATAACTTTTTGTATTGTATGTTCACGTCCATTCCAAGGATTTTCTTTTATACTGTTATCGTTGTTAAATTTAATTAATGTTCAGGAAAAATTCGGCTCTGCAAATCTTGGAAAGCCTGCAATAATCCAGAACTGTTCTCCATCTCTCCTGTGGCAATTGTTGGTGGACAAGAGACCTCTCTTGTATTGACAGGGAGATGTTTGACAGCTCCAGGCACAAGGTATACACTCCTCGATGTTTAACGTATTGAGTTCTTTCTTTTCTATTTTTTGGTTAATCTTGTCATGAAAATTTTGTTGTTATCGTGCAGGATACATTGCACACATTCAGCTGGATATAATATAAGGGAAGCTAATAAATCATCGAGCCAAAAGACTGAAGATAATAAGATTATCTTGGCTAACTTTAAGGTTAATGGTTCAGAATCTGGTGTACTTGGCCGCTGTTTCATTGAGGTAAAACATTATCCAACTATCAATTTCAAAACATAGACAGAATTTTGGATTGTTGACACCTTCTGTATCCACAGGTTGAAAATAGTTTCAGAGTGGCCAGTTTTCCAGTAATTATTGCAGATAGCACCATCTGCCAAGAATTGAGACTCCTAGAGCCTGAGATCAATGGAACTGCTGAAATGTGTGATGAAATTCCAGCCGATCATGTTCAGAAAACCGGGTGGCCTAGTTC
The DNA here is from genome assembly GCA_026898435.1 of Prunella vulgaris. Classification (NCBI taxonomy): domain Eukaryota; kingdom Viridiplantae; phylum Streptophyta; class Magnoliopsida; order Lamiales; family Lamiaceae; genus Prunella; species Prunella vulgaris. The sequence goes on along the minus strand of JAPKLY010000731.1, from coordinate 143,287 downwards.
CAGGGAAGAGGTCTTGCGTTTTTTGGATGAACTTGGATGGCTGTTTCAAAGAAAATATAACTCTTGCTTGTTTGAGATTCCACATTATAGGCTTCATCGATTCAAATTTCTTCTTATATTCTCCATTGAGCGCAACTTTTGTGCACTGGTCAAAACCCTCCTGGACATTCTTCTAGAACTAAATTTGGGCCGACAAGGATTAGCAAATGAGTCTATGCAGATGCTATCAGAAATTCACCTCTTGAACAGGGCTGTCAAAAGGAGGTGCCATAGAATGGTTGATTTGCTAATTCATTACTCCATAGATTCTACGGATACCTCTGTGAAGTTCATTTTCATGCCCAACATGCCTGGACCTGGTGGTATCACACCTCTACATTTGGCTGCATGTACATCATCATCAGATGATATTGTCGATTCTCTGACAAACGATCCACATCAAGTAATTTTGCGATTTTAAAATTTTGATTTGCCTTGCCCTCTGCTTTCCTGGGTCTTTGAAGTGATAAATTTTTGTTTTTGGTTTCGTTTGAAAATTTAACAGTGGAACATAGTGTGGCAGTACCATTTGCAAATTTTATTAAAGCATAATATTTATTTTCGTTATTAACATGGGTTGGTATATTTATTCGTGTCCCTTTCTTTGGTGTAGATTGGGTTACAGAGCTGGAATTCCGTACTTGATTCAAATGGGCTTTCTCCCTATTCATATGCGGTGATGAGGAATAACCATTCATACAACACACTCGTTGCTCGGAAGCTTGGACATAACAAAAATGGGCAAATAATTGTACCAGTAGCAGATGAGATCAAGGAATGCCAGGTGAAGGCAGATAAGGACAGAAAGACTACATTTCACATCGATCAATCTTGTTCTAGATGTGCAACAGTTGCAACACGTGGATACAGCAGAAAGTTTCCAGGTTCCAAAGGATTGCTTCAGCGTCCATACATCCATTCTATGCTCCTCGTTGCTGCAGTTTGTGTTTGTGTCTGTCTCTTCTTAAGAGGACATCCATATGTCGGTTGTGTTTCCCCATTTGCATGGGACAACTTGGGGTATGGCACAATTTAATTATTACTCCAACTCCAGTACTATTGTCCACAATGAAGGATTTAAAGAGTTGTTTGGGGTTCAAAGAGTTACAAGCAGAGAAGTGATCATGTAGTTGTATTCTTCCAAGATTTTAGGGTTTAGCTTTCACCGGTCCGTTGAGCTCGAAGAGTGGCTTGGATCGACTGTCTGTACGTGCAAGATTGATCTGGTATTCCTAACATATTGATTGGTTCAAGTGTTGGAGGAAGATTGAATCCATGAGGGTAAAGTATGGTTTGTTCTAAAACATGCTAACTCCTAGCAAAAGAAGTTACTCATATGTTGTTTCTGTAGAAAATGGGTATTCAATACTTACTTACGATAGTGGAAAGAAATATAGTATAAATTTTAATTCTAATTGCCATTCGAAATAAGTGTCCTTCATATTGTTCGAGTTAAATGTGAATCAAGCTTATGCAATTGTGTATATGTCTCGGGAGAATATATATTTTTTGTATGAATGCATTTAAAAATTTTCTAATTTGGGATCTTGTCTTATACTTTCTCCATTTCAAAATATATGTCATTCTAGTATGTATCTCACATATTAAGGAATATTATTTTAACCAATAGCAATGCATTTGGGAAATGAATAATTAAAGTTGATTGGGTGTAAAATTTAAAATGAAATATATTATGATAAAAGTATAAAAAGTTAAAATGACATCTATTTTGAAATGGAGGGAGTATTTATTTGTGAATATACCTCGGAAGAATATATGTTTTCTGTATGAATGCAGTTTAAAGATTTTCTAATTTGGGATCATGTCTTAAAAAATAGAGGACTATAGTCCGTGGCTAATAGGGGTAGTTACACAAAAAGAGATATTTTTTTGTAGGTTTATTATAAAGAGAATAAATGTGCAATTTTTTAGAATATTTGCACTCATTCTGAGTGCTTTTGGGCATGAAATTTTATGATTTTTACACACTTGCCCATTTTTGCAATTTAAAGAAAAAGTGTACCTTTTCTTTGGTTTTTTCTTTTCCTAATATCATAATCAATAACTTTTTTTGTCAAATTTTTCAAAGAAACACAATATTAATAATGTAATTATCATGAAGACAAACTTTAATTCAATATATATATGCAAGAGAAAAAAAAAAATTTATATTTCAATTATCATTGAAAATTTTGAACCTGTCCCCTGGATAGCGCCAACTATACTGTTACTCAAATTTATCATAATGGTTATTAAATTTTGGAAATTATGTTTTGCGAGCTTAATTTTCCTTTGGTTAAAATTGAACAGTATTTATAGATGGAGGCATGGATAGTTTGATATTGTATACTTAATTTATCTTTTGCATTTATTTAACTCAAATTAAGCATATACTACTTTTGTACCTTGTAATTTGCATGTTTTTTTTAACCTTACACATAAATTTGCATACTAAATAGTTAAAAATATAGATTTGTTTGCAGTTATATAAATATACATAGTATTTATTTATATGTTATTATTTTATTAAAAAATTATTTTTACTTAATTTTGTGCAAAAATGATGATTAAAATACCCTGAAATGAAGAGAGTGTTTTTAGTTTTATTTTTTGTAATAATGTAAAAAATATTAGTTAACATGTACTCTCTCTCCACCAAATTATTTTCCACTTTCCTTTTTTGTTTGTCTACAAAACTTTTTTCCATTTTTTTATTTGGAAACAACGTACACTCACAATAAAATTTTGGGCCCCACAATACTCTTACTTTTCCCTTACTTTATCTATCATTTCAATATAATAATACTTTTCATTAAATCCCGTGCCCACAAAGAAATGAGAAAAAGATTCATGGACGGAGGGAGTAATAAATTTATTTTGAGTAGTTACAAGGAGAGACAATTTTTTAGTTTTATTACGAAAAAGGTCAAGTGTACAATTGTTATAGTATTTGCACACTAAGAAGTGTACATTTTTTTTTTTTATAATTTTTGCACACTTGTCACTCTTTGCAATTTAAAGAAAAAGTGTGTCCATCTTTGTTTTTTTTCCAATTTATTTTAAGTATTTATTATAAGTGATAAGCTACTAATGATAACTCAAATTATATGTTATTTCATGTCTGTTATCGTGCATGGTTTACATTAATAAAGTAAAAATTAGGAATAGTATAGTAAAATATATGAATGAGATACTAAATAATACCATGAGGAGGATGGGAGGTAATTATATATAACTTAAAATTTATATTGTAATACCAACCAGATCAAAGTTTATAACAATTTAAGAGTATTATATATATATATATATATATATATATATATATATATATATATATTCCAATATGGTAACACATATGAAATAAATAGGCATAAAACATTAATATATATATATATGTATATCTTTAATTAACATTCTCAAAAAATAGGCTAATAACATATATATCATGTATCATAGAATAATCATAATTTAGATTAAGTAGATGAATTATGAATTAGTTTCTAGTGTTGGAAGCAGAAGCAATTAATCTTGAATACGAGCTAGGATTGACCAACACAATATATAGAGTGTTGCATGAAATGACATTTCAAGGTTAGCTTTGGAATATTGTCCAGAGAGTCTTTATAATGGCGAGAGAGAAGAAGATCAAATTCTAGGCTGAGCTACGAAACTTAATTTTATATGATTTAATTGTTTTGTTTTATGGATAAATTCATCTATCTATAAAAACTAAATGCGTTGATTCAAATATATTTTTTATTTGAATAAAAAGTAAATTAACAGTAATCTATACACCTAAAAATGTGTTTGAATTGCATATGTAAAATTTTGTGAAAAAACATAATTATATGAAAATAATTCTAAAATAGTAAATAAAATTAATAAGTAACGATGGAAATTGAATAATGAAGAAAAAAATACAAAATAGTTCAACAAATTCGCACAAATTACATGTGAAAAAAAAAAAAACACTTCCGTGCAAATATGAAAAACACTTTCGTGTAAATTTTTATGAACCAATTTGTAAATATAGTAATTTTTTTGAACCAATATGTAAAGCACCCAATAATTAATTATGGGGTGTGGGACTGACCGGCTATCAAATGATGCACATTAACTAATAGTGTAGTAAGTACACTGCAATTATTTAGGGAATGATTGTTTCAAATTCCTCAATGGTAATGAGAATGAAATTTTATTTTTCTTTTTTATTCTTACATATGTTCAATAAAATTTATGTTCATGATGATTACATCATTAATGTTGTGCTCCAATTTTGGAAAAAGTATACAAAAAAGAAAGTTGTTGAATGTTGTAGGGGTAATTGATTGAGGATGATGATTATAGGATGAGATGAAGGTAATCAAATAGGGGTAATGATTACCTTATTTAGGAGGAAAATTAATGTTTTGGTCTCATTACCTATTATAATTACTATATGTATATCCCCACTTCCATTACCATTGAAGAATTTTAGGGCTCATTTGGTTCGTAAGATAAAAATATCTATCCGCCAAAAACATGCATGCTTTTAACGAATATATATTTTTATCTTACGAATCAAATGAGCCCTTATATGATAAAAAAAGTTTGTATATTGAAAGAAGGTTCCGTGGAGTTGTATTGTATGGTTAGACTTGAGAATTGGGTGGAGAATCCCCGGTTCCGGTCAGGAAATTCCCAAAGAAAATAGGAATAAAAATGGCAAAGGAAAGAGCGGCCCAAAAATTCTTTTTTCGTGCAGTATCATTCCTTCTGCTTATTTTTATACACATAAACTAGTTATTTTTTCAGGGCATGTTTAAGTTATTTGGACGGAATAGATTAAATAGGATTGGACCAAATATAATTGGATTATAAATTTTGATTATGGTTGGATTGTAGGATATGTTTGGAACTAAAAAAAAGAATTTTAAATTAGATATACATATTAAATTACAGATTTATCCTTATATTATTCAAATTTACACAATATCCTTCATTAAAAAATATTAAATTTAATAATAAATCAATTAAAAACAAACACGTAGGTCCATTTTCTTCTTAGATTAAATAAACTTACCCCAAACCGTAGGACCAATTTGTCTGTAAATCTAGGATTAGTGGTGCTTTTAGTTCTAGTGGGATTAAATCCCAATTTTCCAATCACATAAACCAAACATATTATTTTGAGGGACTAAAATCCTAATCTTTCCAATCTGAATAAGCAAACCCACCCTTATAGGATTAGATATTGATTATAAATTTAAATTAAATTTGTTCTTTTGTATTTAGACTAGTATATATAAATGCAAGCAACCCTAATTGTTATTCATTATTTTTCTTTAATTTTATATATGTAAGTCTCACAATTATTTATTTAATTATATATTTTTAAAATTTCCTTTAAATTAACAAAATACTAAAATTTTTAAAATGATATTAATATTGAATATAGTAATATATTTTTTTCTCAAGTATTTAAAAAATATATATCAAAATTAATAAATATATATATTTTTAAAATAATAGAATACATTATTTAAATTTGAATTTTATTTTATATATGGAATATGAAAGTGAATTAAAATTTTATCTGAATAATAGAAGAGATGCATCGATTGAACTGAATAAAAGTTTACACCTCCAATGTGTTCCCTATTGCATAAACACACAGATTTTTTATTTAACATGTAATTGAGATATATATCAGAAAAAAAATATTATGTAACTAAACTAAAAATAGAAATTGAGATGTGAAACATATGCAAATGGTGGAGTAATACGCTAATAGGTAGATTAGCATATTAATAATTTATTATTTTATGCATTTTTTGCAGGAACTTGGGGAGGAAGCCACAATTGTATTATTATATATATATATATATATATATATATCTATACACACATAAATATATATAATACATAAATTATAAGTAAATAAATTAATGAGGTAATTAATATTTCCTCCGTCCCGCAGGAATTTGCACACTTTTCTTATTTGCACTTTCCACATAAATTCACACACTTTTCTTATTTGCACTTTCCGCATAAATTCGCACACTACTAAAAAAGGAAGTATTGATTTGTGTGCGCACCGACAAATTTATTCACATATTTACCCATATGCCACGATTTTATATATAAAACACATTTTTCTTGAAAATGTGCCGTCCTGTAGGGTGCGAATTCCTATGGGACGGAGGTAGTATTTTTTAGATTTTAAATTCTAAACATACTTTATATTTGTACTATCTCCATTTTGCAAAAAATTATGGTACTTTGGTGTGTATAATTTCTAAGAAAAATTATAATGAATAGAATGTGAAGAATGAAGATTATGAGGTAGAGATTTAAAAGAACGTTATCTCCTTAGGAGTATGCAAACTTTTGTGGGATAAACTAAAATGAAAAGTATGCAAATTTTTGTGCGACGGAGGTAACACTTTGTATTTTAAACATCCTTTAAATTTGTTAAATTATAAACATGCTTTGAATTTGTATTTTGAATTTGAGTAAGTCTTTTGTGAAACCATTTCATGTCATGAGACTTGCATTTATTAATAAAAAATTATCTCTTTTAAAGAGTGATAAACTTTTAATAAAAATGATAATATTTTTACTAAAAGTAAATATCACTTTTTATAAGAATTCTACCACTTTTTAAAAATAATAACTTTTTAATAATAAGTGAAAAGTTTTATGTTATGAGAGGGTCTCATATAAATTTTTTTATTTTAATTATATTTTTAAAAGAATTAATATATCTTATTTTTTTATTTATATTTAATAATACTAATAATTATTAAAATAATAAAATTTAGAGAGAGTGGAGAATCCCACGGAATAGATCCCAAATGGGACGAGAATGAAGATAAAAATATTTTTTTCGTAAAATTCATAGAAATAAGAAGGAAAATTTTCTACCACTGCAAAAATAAAAATAAAAATAAAAATGAGAATTCACCTCTGATTTTGCTATGCTCCATTGATATATACTCCCTCCGTTTCAGATGTGTTTTCACCTCTGGGATGACACAACTTTTAAGAAAAATAGAGTATTGTGTAAAGTTATATTATTAAAATAATGAGATTAGTTGGATTGTGAGGATAAAGTTAAAGTAATAATTTCCATTTATAGGGTGTGAAAACAATTGTGGGACGGACGAAAAAGAAAAGTGTGAAAATAATTATGGGACGGAGGGAGTAGTTGAAAACATGAGGGTCTGCTTCTATAGCACATTATTAGTAGTAGTACAGCTAATTACTACTCCCTCCGTACACAAAAATTAGTTTATCTTTTTTACATGTGGTTTAATGCAATATGTC
>JAPKLY010000731.1:94475-135540 GCA_026898435.1 Prunella vulgaris | reverse complement strand
TAGATTAATTTTTATGGATGGAGAGAGTATTTATCTTCTTCCAACCAATCAAAACCCATCAAATGGACAGATGTCACTTGGCTATAACATACCCATTCCCGTGCTATATATTATTCAATCATCTCGCTGCAAAGTGTCACACATATTTGAAAATATTAATATAAAATATGAATTATTTTTTCTTGAAAGTAATGTTATGTTGAGATGTTAAAATAATATAAACATTATCTTAAAATGAAAAAAAATACTACTTGTACTCCCTCCGTCTCAAAGCAATTTGTAAGGGAGGAGGGACACACAAATTAAGAAGAAAGTAGAATAAAGTAAAAAAAAAATAGTATTTTGAGAGTTAATTTGCTAAAATTTTATGTGAAAAGTGAAAAAGTTAGTTGGATTGAGTGTAATGTGGGCCCAAAAAGTAAAAAAGTAATGACATTTTGTGTAAATATGTAGATATTGTGATGATAAAGTTTATAAAAGGGTTTCATTTTTTGGGTCTGCAAGTTCCTTTGGAACGTCACGAAAAGAAAAACTTGCAAGTTCCTCTGGGACTGAAGGAGTATTATTTTCTCCTTGCGTTTTCCCAAAAAAGAAATAGGTTGAGCACGTGTAGTTATTCAGGAATTTGGAAAAAGGAATATATTTGAGATGTGAAGATCATTAAAATATAAAAGGATATGTATAATCAATTAACAATTTTTTAAAAACCTATATTAGTTTCGCAAGAAATTTTTTTTCTTATTATTTATGTGACAAATGGAATACATTTGTTCAGTATTTGATGTATCATTTTATATTCAAACATGTATGGAAATATAATTAGTAGTAAATGATATATTTCATATCAATATGTATTAATTCATATGAATAAATCACTAAATGACATTTAATAAATATATATATATATATATAATTGGTGGGCTAAAAGCCTAAAACATGGAATGTGAACAGCTTAGAGCATGCCCAGCAATGCACTACAATGGCGCATGGTGCCAAATTTCACCTCCAGCAGCATGCTTCGAACCTGCGCCACATTAATAATTTGCGCCAATTTATTTTTTTGTGCGCTGTTAATGGCGCTGGAATTCCCTTGCGCTACTTTATGTTTTTTTTAATATTTAAAATTTAGTTTTATTGTAATTAATATTATTTAGTTATATTTTTAGCAATAGGATATTCACGTAATACATTTGATTCAATATTTAAGATATAATTATTTGTGTATTTTAATTAATTAAAAATAGATTAATATTATATTTTATGTATTTTCAGCAATAGGTTATTCACATAATACATTTGATTCAATATTTAAGATATAATTATTTGTGCATTATATGTTCAAATTATCATTGTAATTTACATTTTATTGTAATATTATGATGAATTTTAAAATTTAAATTTTATGAATATATTTTTATCATTTTTTTATTTTTGAAATTTTCTCATAATTTAAATAAATGAAGTAAGTTAATATATTCCTGATCAATATTTAAAAAAATAGTTATTGAAAAGAAAATTTATTAAAATATGAAGAATCTAATGGAATATTATGTTTTAGTGTAAAAGTAGTGCAAACTGCTGGAGATTTGGTGTTGATTCTATAATAAAATAGTGTTGAATTGATTCTAGAGTAGAGCTAACTGCTGGAGTTGACCTTAATATAGAGAAGCGTTGGAAGAGTAAAATATACATCACCGTATTGGTATTGCAAATACCAGATGAAAAAAAAAATTGTGTGCCATCGTCTTATAAAATAAAATTAACAAAAAAAAGAAGAATATGAATTATAATTAAATGTGATAATATTTAATAAAAAATATTATTAATTTTTGTTAAAATTTTATCATAATTTAAAAATAATAAAATTTCAATTAATAAATAATAGTATATTTTATGGTGGTCTAGTGTTATGGAACGAGAGACTTACTCATAACAATAAAATGTTGACTTGGAAATATAAGGTTGACTTGGAGTGTTTGAGAGACTTGACGAACTAACTTGTAACTACTAACAACTACTCCCTCCATCCCAAAAGACGTTACGGTGACGTTGAAGTGTTTTTTGGGTACGCAGTTTAAGAAAAATATATAAAAAATACATTTTTATTAATGTTATATATGTAGCGTAAAAGTGTACTTTAATAAATAATTTTCACTTTTAGATATGTAAATTTTTTGTGGGACATATAAAAATAGAAATTATACAATGTCTTTTAGGACGAAAATAGTAACATTTACCGATATAAAAAAAAAAATCAAATAATTAGAAAAGAAAATTAAATTCTTTCACCTCAAGTCCTGAAGTAGGCTTTAGGATAAGCATTTGGTCGGCGTCATTTTGTTGCCTTCGTTTTGAGCCTTGAAAAAATAAAAGATGAGAAAATATAATTATAAAATTTATTAATGTTACGTTACTACTTTTATGGACGTTTTTTTTTTCAAGCTCAATTTTCTCTCTCTTGTAATTCTCTATTATAACTCTATATTAGAATTATTCTTGTAACATTCATTTTTGTTGCTCAAGCTCAATTTGCTTTTTCTTGTAATTTCGTTTATTTTTTATTTTTCTTTTGTTTTTGCTGAGATTTCGATTCTTTGATTAATATATTTATTTTGAGTAGGTGTCTTGTGCACCAGTTATATCGTACAACTCAAGTTTATTTTTAAAAAATTGTACAATTTATTACTGAAAAATTACACAAATTAATACTGAAAAGTTACACCATTAAAGATACACTTTTCAGTAATATTTTATGTAACTTTTTGAAAATGAACTTGAGTTACACGGTGTAATGGGTGCACACAAGACTAAGATATTTATTTTTACGTGCAAAAAGAAAAAAAAAGAAAAAGAATGTAATTAGCAATTTGGATAGTGATAGGAGGATGCATCACTGCAACACTCTCTCTCACACACACACTATATATATATAGTCAATCTTATTCGTATTCCAACGCCCAACGAAAAACAAGTCACCACTGACGACACTTTATATAAGCTTCATCATCATACATACATCTTTGGATTTATATTTGAGAAAGTTTGTCATGCGTACATCAATTTGACAGTTAAAATGATTTATATTAAAAAAATTAAATTTAATTATACTAAAAAATTAATTCTAATTTATTAAAAAATTTACACTAAAATTTATAATAATGTAAAATTTAAGTATAATCAATTTACACTTTCAATATAATAAGACTTAACTTTTCAGTATAAATAGTCTCAACTGTTAAATAAATTAATTGTACATTAATTATATATGAGATTTTTATTTTATATTTTATAAGTGTGCGTATGGGGTGGGGTGGGGTGGGGGATTATTAATTAGAAGTTTTATACTCCTCTTCCATATTTTTTTTATATTTTTTTTTGTGAGAAGAATATAATAAAAATAGAAAAAAAGAGTTGAGACGATGAAGCGTTTTGTTAACTTCATCTTTAATACTCCCTCCGTATTTCTATTAGTTGCTCGTTGCTATTGGGCACACGAATTAATGTAAAAGTGAAAAAGTATAAGTGATGTGATGAAAAAAGTGAAAAAGTATAAGTGATGTGATAGAAAAAGTGAAAAAATATGAGTGATGTGATGGAGAAAAGTGAAAAAGTAATGAAAATAGTGTAAAAAAATATTGAAAATAATAATAAAGAAGTGAATAGTAGTTTCCAAAAAAGGTAAAAAAGCAATGATCAACTTATAGAAAGACGGACGAAAATGACAACATGAGCAACTTATAGAAAGACGGAGGGAGTATTAAAACATTTTAATTTTTCGAATTAGTTAGATGGTGTTTGGCACCATCGATGTCTATTGGCTTTAAGTCGCATAATAAAAGAAGATTATCCTATTTTAATTTGACAAACAAATAAAAAAAAATTGTAGTTCCTGGGTTTTGATCTTTGTACCTTTTGAATTTAAGTTTTCAACATTTACCATCTTGGCTATCCCATTATATACTACTCCCTCCGTATTTCTATAAGTTGCTCGTTGCTTTTGGGCATACGAATTAAGGTAAAAGTGAAAAAGTATAAGTGATGTGATGGAAAAAGTAAAAAAATATAAGTGATGTGATAGAAAAAGTGAAAAAGTATGAGTGATGTGATTGAGAAAAGTGAAAAAGTAATGAAAATAGTGTAAAAAGTATTGAAAATAATAATAAAGAAGTGAATAGTAGTTTCCAAAAAAGGTAAAAAAGCAATGAGCAACTTATAGAAAGACGGACGGAAATGACAACATGAGCAACTTATAGAAAGACGGAGGGAGTATATATTTTGAACATCAATTTTATTTAATTCATTATCACTTTTTTTATTTTTTTTCTTATTCATTTTTTAAATAGACCAATGGTGAATATGAAAACATATTAATGATAAATATTATTTCTTAATGAACCAAATTATTTTCTACCTAAATTTCATTCAAAAAATCTATTAATAATATAATTATATCTAAAAATATATAAATTATATATACTTTATAGTTATATAATTAAAATATATTTATTTATTATGCAATAAATTATTTTAAATTATAGATAAATTTTATGTACATGATTTTTTGCACATATATATATATATATATTAATTATTTATTAAGATATTTACTAAAGAATATAATAAATTATTATACACTAGGGCATATGTTTATATATGATTAATATATTTATTTTATAGTTACCAATTGAGTAGATTTTATATAATTAGATATATATAAATATTTAAATAATAATATCAAGTGTAACAAAAATATATATGTTACACATATAAAAGTATTACTTAAAAATATTACACATGATAAAGTGTTACGTATAATGTGTTACATTTATAAAAGTGTTACCCAAGAAGTGTTACATATGTGAAAGTGTTACCTAGATATGTTACCTTTGTAAAAGTGTTACCTAAAAAGTGTTACTAATTTAAAAGTGTTGCATTTAAGTGTTACAGATGTATAAAGTGTTACATAAAGTGTTACATAATATATAAATTAGAATTACGCTACCAAAATGTGTTACATAAACTAAAAGTGTTACAACAAAGTGTTACATAAAGTCATTTATGTTGTAGTGTTTGATGTATTAAAATGATATAAATTAGATATAACTTGAGATTCATTTTTATATTCAAATCATGAATAGAAGAACTTCCACCAAAGAGTACCCTCTTGTGCACTAAGTGCACTGTGCAACTCAAATATATTTTTTAAAAGTTACACAAAATATTATTGAAAGTCACACATGTTATTACTGATAAGTAAATTTTAATAAATTCATTTTTCAGTAATATATAACATGTGTGATTTTTCAACGATAAATAGAGTAATTTTTTAAATATACACTTGAATTACATGGTGCAGCTGGTCCATACAACATTAAGGCTCCATCGAGTAAGTCTGTTGTGCACCAGATGCACCGTGTAACTCAAGTGTATTTTTAAAAAGTTACAACATTTATTATTGAAAAGTTACACGTATTATTACTGAAAAGTTACACCATTAAAAATAAACTTTTCAGTAATAACATGTGTGACTTTTCAATAGTATTTTGTGTATTTTTAAAAAAATGTACATCAATTGCATGGTGTACCTGGTGCATATAAGACTAAAACGTATAAAAATGTATAATATTATTGTGGGAGAGTGATTATATATACTACATCTGTCCCACAAAAGTTTGCATACTTTCCTTTTAGTTTGTCTCACAAAAGTTTGCACACTCAAAAATAGAAATATTCTTTTAAATCTCCACCTTTAAAATCTTTAACTCACAATCTCCACCATACACATTCTACTCATTACATTTTTTCTAAAAAGCCGTGCCCCAAAAAATACCGTAAACTTTTGGGGGACGGAGGTAGTAGTAATTAATAATTGTGCATTGATTAATGTGTTTACATATATCGCAAATTTTCATATGCAATATTGCACCACACCTGACCCGTGTAATATCCCCAAATGAAAATACGCGGATCCAATAAAATTTTTAAGGAAAATTCTCGCTACTTTCAGAATGTATACCACATGAACATATTTGTGCTACTGTAAGACAAAATGTGTTGTTGATAAAAGGATATAAGCTCGGAGATTAAAGAACAATTAAAGTATAAACAAGATTAAAATGCAAGCTTCTCGTCCACATGCTCGCCAAGATGCTCGCCGAGATGCTCGCCAGAGCCCAAAGGCAACCAAGCAGCAAGCCAACATGGCTACTCTCCAGTTGCTCGCCCGGGTGCTCGCCAGTTGTCTGCCCAAACCTGAAGCATGACGAAGCAATAAGCCCATGAGACTGAAGCCAAGTTGCTCGCCAGGTTGCTCGCCTGACTGCTCGCCACCCTGCTCGCCTGGCCCGAAGGTGACAAGGCACTAAGCCATGAGGACAAGCCCAGGGTTGTCGCCCCCTTGCTCGCTTAACTGCTCGCCACACTTCCTTGAAGGGAAACACAGGATGTTCAAAGAACCTATAGGGAAGACTTAGGTCATTAAGGGTTAGAGTTAGTGGCGCAAATCACTAAGGTGGTGACAAGTGGAGGACACTTGTCACTACCAGAGGCCACATGGCCTATAAACGTGCCACATCACCCTTAAGAGGGTATAAATACTTGTAATAGCCTCATTTGTAAAGGATCTGAAATCCTAATACAAGAAATACATTACAAAAATTTCTCTCTCTACTTTCTTATCAACCATTGATACAACAATTACAAATTATATCTTTGATTATTGTTTGGTTAATTCCTAAGGGTCATTAGCCACATAAAACATCTGATTATTAAGATTGCTCAACAATTTGGCGCTAGAAGGAGGGCACCGAACCTCCATCGATTTGAAGAATTTACGTTTGTTCTTCACTTTCTCAAGAACACCCTTCAAATTTAAAGTAAGTCTTAAGGAATATCTTCAACCGTGAGTGTTTCCGAGAACTCGTTATCTTCGAGAACACGAGCTAGAAAAGAATTCCCGAAAGAGTTAATTTCCCCAACACTACTTTTGCCAAAGATGACAAGACAAATGTACGAAGCTTCCCATGACGAATCTCGTACTACCTCGACGAGCTGAAGATAGAAGGGAAAGAAGCCTTCCGGACATCGGCAGATGGAACCAACCCGAGCCCCGGCATTACCAGCGGCCCCAGATTGAAGCTACCATCGAGTCGGTGGTTAGAACTCTGGAGGACATCGAGAGGGCGATGGCTACCCTCAGACAGATGCAAAGGCAGCAAATTGTGGTGGCACGTCAACCTGTAATCCAGGCGGCCCCAACAGAGACCAGGCATGAGACCCATACGAGTTATCATGCCCAGGAAGAGGAGGCTAGTAGTGGACGAGTCGCTTCGGTGAACTCGAAAATAGAAGATGTGTGACCGTCTGGGGCCACAACCTCAACGCTCAGACCAGCGACCAGCTGAGCGAGCAGAGGGGCGACCAGCTGGGCGAGCAAGAGATCATCTAAGATACCAGGAGGGATCACAGGGTGAAAGACACAATGTGCCGAGCCATCGGACTGGGAGTGGAAGGTTCGAGCACTCTCTGTATCAAGAACCTTGTGAGTCTGATGCTAGGCATCAACGTAGGCCAGTCCAGGAAAGGTTGAGGAGGCGAGCGTCCTAGAGGTTAGGACCCAATGCCGCAAGTAACCTCCAACGACCGCACCGAGAGATCGCCCAAAGTGAGGGATTGCTGGGGCAGCACGTCATTATGAGGTGCACCCGGAACAGCCTCGAGGAGGGGGATCATCCCGGGGGTCGTCAGTTCTAGAAATAGAAAAGTTGAAGAAAGCTGTGGAGGACTTGTAACATCAGGTGGTCGTCAAGGACAAGGTTGAGACGTACACGTCACTTCCAATTTCACCACTGTCATCAGTCATCCTTACAGCACCCATCCAGAAGAAGATACAGTTTCCCTCATTAGTGCTGTACGAAGGAGAGTTTGATCCCAAGGTCCATATTTCGAAATATGCCGACTACATGATCTCAATGGGAGCATCAGACACGACACAATGCCGAAACTTTCCCTTAACTCTTGGAGATCGTGCACACAGATGGTTCTCAGCCTTAGCACCCAGGTCTATCCAATCGTTTGGCCAGTTAACCCGGGAATTCCTATCTCATTTTTCAAGATTTGGAACATACCTGACACAAAAGCACCGACTGACTAATATATCTCAAAGGGCAGAGAAGACCGATCAATAGTATCTCGAACGTTTTAACAGAATTCTGCTGGAAGGAGAGTCTGTCAGCGATGACACGAAGGCTGTTGCGGTCATGGCAGGATTGCGTAAAGGAACAGACCTATGGAAAGAGATGCATCTAGCTTGTCCTAGTACATATGCCGAGTTCCGCCATAAAGCCGGTGTGTATGTAGCAATGCAAGAAGCAATGGCCAAACAGTTGGGTTCAGAGGCTGATGACAAGAAAAATGGGTAGAAGCCTAGTGGTAGCGGTTACAAAGCTCCGAAAAATTTGAAATCATTTGGAGAGATGGCGGAGTACAAAGAAAAACTAAACCATGTATTAACCACCACGATTGACCACGTCTTCACAGCTGTGAAAGACCAGGACATGTTAGCCGCACCCCAGAGGATCAGGCAGGATCGAAGCAAGTTAAACCTGAATAAATTCTATGCATATCATCAGAGTATCGGACACTTCACCAGTGAGTGCTGGGATCTTCTGAAACAATTATGGAAATTCTACGAGGATGGAAAGCTTGCGGATTTTGTGAAGAAGGCTCCAGGGAAGAGACAGCGATGGCTAAGACAAGAGGCCTCGGATGATGAGGATAGCGATGAGACAGAGAGGACCCCAAACAGACAAGTGAGGAGAGGTCCACCGGCAATGCCGACACATCAGGAACCTAACCGAGAGATCCTTGTACTTGAAGAGATAGGTTCGGCTGGAGGTATGGTGGATGGCCGCCCAACATAAAAAAGACAAACGAAAGTGGAAAATCTGGGCGGTCAATCAAGTCCAGGAGACGGGGTCCGGATCAAAAGCATCAGCTAAGCCAACTGCATACTTGGTTTTCTCACAAGCAGATCTCGAAGGGATCCTTACACCGCACAACGACTCCCTGGTTATCAGCACCAATATCATGAACACGAGAGTACACCGACTGCTAGTGGATACTGGAGCCTACACGAACATCCTGTTCAAGAAGACACTAGACCAGTTAGGAGATTACGAATCCTATATAGAGGATTGTAATCACAAAATAGTGGGATTCGAAGAGGCTGTGACCGTCCCACTAGGTGTAATAAGACTGTCTATAACTTAATATTGATTCATTAAGACTGTCTGTAGCGCTTGAGGACCCGGAAAGGAGGATGACAAGGTTGCTAGATTTCTTAGTCGTAGATCAACCATCCACCTATAACGGGTTCCTCGGCCGCCCTTTCATTTCTGAATTTAAAGCCGCATGTTCTACTTACTATTACTGTATCAAATTCCCAACTCTTAAGGGTGCAGGTACGGTCAAAGGGGATCAGAAAAAGGCGCGTGAATGCTTACTAACCCTGAAGAAACCTATGAATCAAGTGTTGATGTTTGAAGATGTGATATCACAACCCTCTCAAGATGAGCCAAACATTTTTGATGCTATCTCCATAGACACCGAGATGATGGAGGTAGATCAAACACCAGAAGAAATGGAGGTAGACGATATCCCTCAACAAAACCAACAGGTTGGAGGACAAACAGAAGATGGCCCGGGATTTCAAGATCACATTCCAGCAACCGTTGCCGAGGCAAGTGAGGACATGGAGTTAGCAACTGAAAATTAGATAAATGCACCGGAGGACATCGAACCTCGGTTGGGTTATGAACCAATCCCAGTGGAGATGGACGTACACCTCGAAGGGCCCATTAATGACCCAAGATGGAAGGATAAGAAGTGACACGCCACTCCAGTCGAAGAGCTTAGGTCCATACAAGTTGATCCCAACAAAGAGGATTTAGAACTTTTTATTGGGTCTGAGTTGGAAGAACACTACAGGAGCAGAATGGAAGAATTCCTTCGGGCCAATCTCGACGTGTTCGCATGGTCGCACGAGGATATGACGGGTATACCAATGGAGCATGCATGTCATCGTCTAAACATCGATCCCACGAAGAGGCCCGTCCGCCAGAAGTGAAGGAAGTATGGACCCGATAAGTATGAAGTATTGACTGGCGAAGTGAAAAAGCTATTAGACAATAAGCTCATAAAGGAGGCGCTATGTCCTCAGTGGGTGGCGAACCCTGTTCTGGTCAAGAAACCGAACGGAACGTGGAGGCTCTGTATAGACTTTGCAGACCTCAATGCCACGTGTCCGAAAGATAACTTCCCGTTGCCCCACATAGACCAACTGGTGGATAATACAGCGGGTCACGAAGTAATGACATTTATGGATGCCTTTGCAGGTTACCATCAAATTGCCATGCACCCGGATGATCAAGAACATACATATTTCTACACAAATAAAAATTTATTCTGTAGGAAGATGATGCTCTTCGGGTTAATCAATGCCGGGGCCACGTATCAAAGACTGGTCAACAAAATGTTCGACCAGCACCTTGGTGATACTATGGAGGTCTACGTCGATGATATTGTGGTAAAGAGCCTTAGAAAGGAAGATCACCTGGAGCACCTCAAACAAGCTTTCGACATCATGAGAGCATATAACATGAAACTCAATCCAAAGAAGAGCAGTTTTGGGGTGCAGTCCGGAAAGTTCTTGGGACATCTGGTAAGCCGACGTGGAATAGAGGCCAATCCCACACAAGTCAAATGTATCTTAGAGATGAAACCTCCAAGTGACGTACGAGCCATCCAAAGACTCAAGGGATGTCTCGCAGCATTGAACATATTCATATCCAGATCCGGTGACAAGAACAGGCCATTCTTTGAATCCATCAAGGGCAAGGGCATCTGCAAGAGAACCGGAAAGAGAAAGTACTTCTGGACTGAGGCTTGCCAGCAGGCGTTTGAAGACATAAAAAGCTATCTTGGCAACCCCCAGATCCTGTCAAAGCCCGTCCCAAGAGAAAAGCTGTATTTATACTTGGCAGCATCTGAAGTGGCCATAAGTTCAGCCCTAGTACGTGCGAAAGGCAAAACACACTTGCCGATATACTATGTCAGTCAGGTGCTACACGAAGCTGAGCTGCGATATTCCCTAATGGAGAAGCTTGCATACGCATTGGTGATGAGCGTTCGGAAGCTCCGACCTTATTTCTTTGACCACCAAGTGGAAGTCCTGACGACGTTTCCCTTAAGGCAAGTCCTACACAGACCAGACACGGCCGGACGATTACTAAAATGGTCACTCGAGGTCAGCCAATATGGTATAACTTACGCTCCCCGAACAGCGATCAAAGGGCGGGCTATAGCAGACTTCATAGTAGAGCTAACCTACCCTCAAGATCCGACGAGGGGACGTATATACCCATGGCACCTCTACGTAGATGGCTCAGCAACAAGTTTCGCAGCCGGAGCAGGTGTCGTCCTTGTAAGTCCCGACAAACAAGTATTCACCTCAGAAATAAGGTTCGACTTCCTAGCAACTAACAAAGAAGCTGAATATGAAGCACTTATTGCAGGGCTGAGACTATCATTAGCTGTGGGGGCAACCAGACTTCAAATTTTCGCAGATTCGCAGCTAATAGTATCTCAAGTCCGAGGTGAATACGAGGCAAAGGACTGGCAAATGATCATCTATCAAAGGATCGTCGCACACCTGATATCCAAGTTTGACCAGGTGTACATCGAGCAAATCCCCCGGCTAGAAAACACGCAAACGGACGCTCTAGCTCGGTTGGCTACAAGCACCGGAGAACCAAGCATCTCAGAGGTGGTAGTCACGAAGTTAACTAATCCTTCAACATTTGATTATGTTAATCAAGTGTTGAGGGGGGGGGCAACAAATAGTCAACAACCAACAATTGACTACTGATGATTGGTGGACACCTATCCGCAAATACTTGTCCAACGAAGAATAGCCGGGAGATCCATGGGAAGCGCGGCGAATTGTGAAGCAAGCTGCTAGATACACGATGGTTGAAGGACAGTTGTACAAGAGAGGAATCTCGCTCCCGTTACTCAAATGTCTCTCCCAGGAAGAAGGGCAAAAGGTGTTAGAAGAAATCCATGAAGGAATATGTGGAGGCCACGCCGGGGAGCAAGCCTTAGCCTACAAAACCATTAGGCAAGGATACTATTGGCCAACATTACGGAAGGATGCTATTAGATATGCTAAAAAATATCTGAAATGTCAGCAGTTTGCTCCAAGTATCTATTCCCCGGCACAAGAGTTAAAATCAGTATATAGTCCATGGCCATTCGCTAAATGGGGTATCGACTTGATCGGCCCATTCCCTCCCGGAAAAGGTGGAGTAAAATTTATAGTAGTGGCAGTGGATTATTACACTAAGTGTGCCGAAGCTGAAGCGCTAACAACTATAACCCAAGAAAAAATGATAAGCTTCATTTGGAAAAACTTAGTATGCAGATTTAGATTACCACAATCGATAGTCACGGATAACGGGAGACAATTTGATGGGAGTAAGTTAAGAGATTTCTGCACATCTTGGGACATCAAGAAGCATTACTCCACACCATATCATCCTCAATCAAATGGACAAGTCGAAGCCGTGAACAAGATCCTGAAACACATCCTGAAGATCCGGTTGGAAGAAAGAAAAGGCAGTTGGGCCGACAAACTGCCAGAAGTCCTATGGACTTACAGAACATCTTATAGGACAAGTACCGGGGAGACACCATTCACCATGGCTTTCGGAGTTGAAGCAGTCATCCCGGTGGAAGTCCAACATCGGACGTGGAGGATAATCAAGTATGATGAAGAAACAAATGAAGATGATATGTCAGTGGAGAAAGATATGATTGAAGAAACAAGAACCTCGGCAGAACTTAGGAATACAGTCTACAAATGACGAGCAGAAAAGTATTACAATTCGCAAGTCAAGGATATAAAGTTCAAGGTCGGCGACTTGGTGATGAGACGGATACTGGCAGTTCCGACGGGGGTGTTTGTCCAAAATGGGAAGTTCCGTTCAGGATAATAAAGAGTTGGCCAAATGGGACGTATGACTTGGAAGATATGCAAGGCAACCCTTCATCATACACTTGGAACACGGCACATCTCAAGAAGTTCTACCAGTAAAAGACCTGTAAAGATTTTTCCTTTGAAACCTTGCTCGCCCAACATGTATAGGGGCAAGCAGGTTCGGTTCGGATAGAGTCAAGTCTGTAAAGTCATATTATGTTGAATAAAGAAGATGTTTGCTTTCAAAATGGTGTGTCGAAAGATGTCTCAAGTTATAAGCTCGAAAGACCTACGAGTCCAAAATAAAGGCAAGGTATTGAGACTAACCCTGCGGACATAACCGACAAAAGGGAGTCCTTACCAATCAATAAGCCCACATAAAAAAAGATGGAAAATAAAGGTGTAAATTCGCGATTCCGTAAAAGGAAAAGTAAGACGAATCAATTAAAACACCATACATAAAAATGAGCAATAAATAACTTAAACACAAACATTACTGAAGACACAAATAAACTCGATGAAAAGGAAACTGCATATTCATTAATGTCAAAGAGAGTTCAAGTACAAATGGGGCGCCTTCAAGGGCGAGGAAGCAAAAGATAAGTAAAAACACCTTCCAAGGGTGATAAAGCAAAAAGGCTACAAGCTAACAAAAAAAGCAAAGAAACAAGGCAAAAAGAGGGCCAACACCCTACTTGTCGCCAGGCTGGTCGCCAGCATGCTCGCTAGCCTGCCCGCCAACCTGACCAGCCTGCTCGGCCACTTGCTCGCTGAGCTGCTCGCCTGCCTGTCCGCCGACACCTGAAGGAGAAAGACCTGGGAGGACTTCGAATGGGGATAGACCCTCAGTGTCCACCATCGCATCGTCCTCAGCATCAATCTGAAGAGGCGGATAGTTTCCACCAATGATCTTAAGGGTGGGAGGCACGGCACTCAAATCAACTCCCATACCCTCGAGGTCCCCGATAATGACAACCAACCCTTCCTTGAGAGGACGCTCTGTAAGGAAGTCAGTAAACTCCTTCTTCAGGGCCGTCCAAGGGTCCTCATTCTCACCAACAACATTGTGATAGGCCCGGAGGTTATCAGCGAAGGCATACACAAACTCAAAGTCAGAAGACTCAGCTCGGATCTCAGCAATGGCCTAGGTAGTATAGCAATCTGTATGTGCAGCCTTGTGCTCCGCCAACTGAGTCCGAGTAGCTTGGAGTTCTCTCTCCAGCTCAACAACCTTCCCACGAGCCACCCGGCTCTCCTCCAACTGTGCCCGGACACTTGCTAGCTCGGCCCTCTCAGTACTTGCAATCGTCAATTGCTCGGTGTCCAGAGAAGCCTTAACTTTAGCTTCGGATGTGGCGACCTTCTTCTTCATATCATCCCTCTCCTTCCTCAGGGTGTCATTCAACACCGCGTATGACTTCTCCAACGTCACAGCCTGCTCAATGGCACACTGAGTGGTGATAAGAGCACCACTCAAGTGATGCATGGCTGTGCGGATATTGTCGGTCAACGACTGGTGCTGGATGATGGCATCTTGGGGTTGGGTCCAATGGCGGACAACGGACTCGACGGCTCCTCGAACTGAGCCCTTGAGCTCATTAAGAGTCTTCGGGGGACGGACGAGTGCAAACTGGTGAACCAACGGACTGCGATGCTGATAACGTGAAGGGTCGTACCTGCTTAAAGGGCCATACAAGAAAACACTCAGAAATTTTAGCGTGAAGTGTAAAGATAGTAGAGGTATGAGGGTCATACCCAACTGCCCGTTCCTGGTCCCATCCCAGGTATGTGATGTCAGTTAACTGACCGATCGAGCAGATAGATGCGGGGGCAGTCGGTGTGCCAGCATGAATGGGAAGTGTGGACTCCGGAACCTCGGCCCGACCCGAACCTCTCGAGCTCGGAGGCCTTGTAACCCTTGCCTTCTTGGCAGCCTCGCTTTCACACTCAACGCGTGAACCACTACCCCGTTGTAACCGTCGGCTACCACCACTCGGGGAGTCACTCGGAGCTTGCCGATCCTCGGTATGAGGAGCTCGAGGAGGAGCAGTGGATCGTGTGCTTGGACCAGTGCCAGCACCCTTCTTCGCCTTGGCTGCCTGTTGAGCAGCTAGCACAACAGATGGGGGGTCTCTTTTGGTCCTCGCCATTCCAAACCTTTGATTTAAGATCCTGAAGGAAGGAGGGATGGCAATAGTGACCTCTGTAGCTACAAGCATCAGAAAACATAAAGAGAGTTATAAAATTTTCATAAAATTTCAAAGCACAAGACGAAAGCTTATAAGGGCTATACCTGCGGGACGAGCAACTTGAGCTCGTAGATGGTGAGGAGTTGTGATCAACCCCGAGGCGATGCGACAACTGGACTTGTTCAAATATTCGAACGTCCTATCCTTCTTATTCCGGCGGTAAACGAGGATGCAAGTAAATTTAAACTCCTCAGAAAGACTCGTCTTCTTCCAACGCTGAGGGACCAAACCTGCAACACGAAAAATAAGGGACATTAGATACTATAACGAATGCAACATTCAAAATGCAAATAAGTCCTACGCTGCAACTCGCCAAACTCAGTAGGGGACATAATACGTCCCCTAAGACCCTCGTTGTTGTCCAGAGCACGCCAATCCCCACCGATGAAGAAGAACTGTTCCTTCCAGTCCCTCACTTTGTTGGGTAATCCTTCAAGGATCTTCATGTCATTCCTCGCCTTCAGGTAATAGTAACCCTGACCTTCCTCGGAACACTTGCTGAGGCAAATGGTGTAATTCACCTCTTGAGGAGTCAGGCGATCCTTGTACTTCTCCAAGGCAAAGACAGTACAGAGGGATATCAAGTATGTCCAAGCATTGGGTGTCAACTGCGTGATCTCCAAACCCGTCATCTCCAAGAAAAGACCGATGAGAGGATGGAGAGGCAACGTCACACCGGCAGCCAGATTGTGTATGTTTATTGCTGTCAGAACTTCCGGGGGGCAATCGGCTCTTTCCTTCTCCCGAGGAGCGTACATCGTCACATCACAAGGGATGTGATACTCTCTACAGATACTGTCAAGGTCATCCTCGTCAACAACACTCACTACAGTATTTGCCTTATAGGGGGTGCGGTTGCCTTTCTCAAGTTCCTGGTATGGTCGAGGAGGAGTCAGAAAATCAGCAGTATATTGGTCATAGTATGCTCTCCAATCGAACTCTTGAGCAACACCTTCGGGGATAGACCTCTCAGACATATGAGGATGCGGAAAGCCAATAGACTCGAACCATTCGGTGATGGAGTCATCACTACTGGAAAGGATCTCCACCTCCTCTTGGTCATCACCATCAGGGTGAGCAACGGGCTGCTCCCATCTGCTCGCTGGCCTGCTCGTCTCCCTCCTTCAAGGGGCGTTCCATCTCCGCAGCCTCGGGGTCAGAACCCGCAAGATAGAAAAGACCGGCGATTGGACCACCTTCCCCCATGTCTTCATCCATTTGCCGTTTGCCCAAATTCCGGTGAGAAATGGTCCGACTTGAAGTTGATGACATGGATCGAGTAAAGAGGATAAAAAGAAAGTTGGCCGTAGGGATGTGCTAACTACCGATTGCAAATATCACTGACAAGATTCCGATCAAGAATTCCGGTGGAGAACCCGATGAACAAGTGCAGGAAACGAAGATTCAAAAAATTAAGAGAAAAAGAGGATAACACAAATAAGATAAATTGCAAGGCAAAGTGAATAGTAGATTACCTTTGAATAAAAGCCTCAAAATCGTTCGCCGGAATATGAAGGAGCAAAGAAGTCGCCGAAAAAAGCTTGGAAGAATGGAACGCCGGAAGTTTCAGAAAGTAGGAGTAAGTGAAGAAGAAGATGAATAGTGATATGAACCCTACTTATACATTCGGGTAAAAAGAGAAAGAAGGAAAAGTTTCAGGGGTTGTTTTGTAAGAATTTAAAAAGTTTTGAAAAGGGGCACGACTTTTAGTGGTTGATTGGCACGTGAAACGAGGAGACGCCTCATTTTCTGGAACATCACTTCGATTGTCAAGAGAGAGGGCGAGCAGAAGGCTGAGCACAGAGTCGAGCATCACGCTGCTCGCCAAGCTGCTCGCCTAGTTGCTCGCCTAACTGCTCGCTAACATGACAAATCAACTCCAGCATATACTTTGATGAAGAGAAATCAAATCAAAGCATATACTGAGGGGCAAATGTTGATAAAAGGATATAAGCTCGGAGATTAAAGAACAATTAAAGTATAAACAAGATTAAAATGCAAGCTTCTCATCCACATGCTCGCCAAGATGCTCGCCAGAGCCCAAAGGCAACCAACCAGCAAGCCAACATGGCTACTCTCCAGTTGCTCGCCCGGGTGCTCACCGAGCTGCTCGCCAGTTGTCCGCCCAAACCTGAAGCATGACGAAGCAATAAACCCATGAGACCGAAGCCAAGTTGCTCGCCAGGTTGCTCGCCTGACTGCTCGCCACCCTGCTCGCCTGGCCCGAAGGTGACAAGGCACTAAGCCATGAGGACAAGCCCAGGGTGGTCGCCCCCTTGCTCGCCACATTGCTCGCTTAACTGCTTGCCACACTTCCTTGAAGGGAAACACAAGATGTTCAAAGAACCTATAGGGAAGGCGTAGGTCATTAAGGGTTAGAGTTAGTGGGGCAAATCACTAAGGTGGTGATAAGTGGAGGACACTTGTCACCACCAGAGGCCACATGGCCTATAAATGTGCCACATCACCCTTAAGAGGGTATAAATACTTGTAATAGCCTCATTTGTAAAGGATTTGAAATCCTAATACAAGAAATACATTACATAAATTTCTCTCTCTACTTTCTTATCAACCATTGATACAACAATTACAAATTATATCTTTGATTATTGTTTGGGTAATTCCTAAGAGTCATTAGCCACATAAAACATCTGATTATTAAGATTGCTCAACATGTGTGTTACTACATCTTAAAAAGTTAATTTTTTGTACTTTTAAAGTAACTATAAGAATAATATGTATTTTTACAAGAACAAATATGTGTTTCTTAAATTATTTTTCATTTTATTATTAATTTTATGTTGATAATATGTTGTTAATGTAATAATACCTTACATGTGTTACTATCTCGTCACTCCCAGAATGTATACCACATGAACATATGTGTGCTACTGTAAGACAAAATGTGTGCTACTACATCTTAAAAAATTAATTTTATCGAAATCCCAGAATGTATACCACATGAACATATGTGTGCTACTACATCTTAAAAATAATAATTTCTATAAAAATCAATAAATATTTATGAAAAATGAATAATTTTTTCTTATAATAACATACATATTGATCTTACATTGTATTAACATGTTTGTTTTCTACAAAAATAAATGAATATATGTAGAAAAACAACATTAATTTGTTCTTATAGTAGTACACATTTGACCTTATAGTAGCATAAATTTATTCATACAGTATCACCAACTGGAAGCGAAAATCCTGAAATTTGAAAATTACCCAAATCCGACCCGACCCGTTCAAGATCCGCGAATTTTGTTATTTTGACCCTATTGACCCGCGAGCTTTATAAATTTTCATTTTTTGGCATATATTGCATTGTGCAATATTGCACGGGAGACCTACTCTACATATATTTAGAGGGGAGGATGCATGTGAAAACTAATTAATATTAAAATTTCAAAGCAAAATAATGTTCAGATATTAAAACCCTAATTTTGGATTAAGGTGATCAAATTTTCACACATTACTTGAGGGGAATAATACGAGTATACAACCAACGGGTCAAAACAAATAGTGAAAATACCACAACATACCCATTTTCAACTTCTAAAAATCTAATTTACCTATATTTTCTTTAAAAAAAAAATATATTCAATTCATAGTATAAGACCTAAATATCCTTATAAAATGAGTATAAAAGATAATAACTTTGAATTTTATCCGACCTTATCCTCATACTACACTATTCTCGTGTTGGGGGTTTGGTATGAAAAGAATTTAGTGAAAATTGGGTAAAATAGTTATTCTAATAAAACAAAAAGTTTTTACCCACGTTTTTTAAATAATAAGTTTTGTACACACTTAACACACTTTTTTCTTAAAATGCTCTTAATACTTTTAAATCTAAATTTAAATAAATCATTATTGTATTTTAAAATTTCACTAAATTCAGTTAATACTAAATTAAAATTTATTAATATTAATATAAATAAAGTTAAATATTAATGATTATAGTTAAAGTTTTAAAATAAGTAAATATTAAATAAATAAATCTGATTAAATTATAAAATATTGGATTTTACGTAATATTGTAAATAATATTTATATTTTAATAAAAAATTAATTTTGACACGATATTAATTAACTATATATTAATGATGGGTATTTATTATACACACATTAAATAAGTCTTGAATATGGGTATATGCACATGTTCATATGAAAATGTGTAAAAAAGAGTTTCTAAAAGGAAGTGGGTAAAAATTCTTTTGTTTTATTAGAATGAGTATTTTGCTTTTTATTTCAAAAATTTATTAATTAATCATTTATTCGGTAACCGATTGATAATAATTAAATTTTTATGAAAAATAATTCGATAGGAAATTAAATTTTGATGTGGGTAATGCTCTCCTGTTAATTAATTTTAATAGATATCTTTTCAAACATCACAAACAATAACATATATATGATACAAAGATATATTAAGTGAGATGAGATGGGGTGTGTTGATAGGCAAACTACTCGAGGATAATTACAAGATTAATTGGCCAAGGCCAAGTAGGTCGCCGACTTGCTTAGGAGACACGTCACCAGCATTGACCAAAGTCAACCTGAAGAAGCTCTCCCGGACACCCAGAGATGAAAGAAGCTCGCTCGGATGCCCTATGACCAAGTCAAATGGCTGATCAAACCCAAGAGAGAGAAGCTCGCAGGAGAGCTCGCCCACTTATGGGTAAGCTCGCCCATGAGCTCGCCTGTATCCAAGAAGACCAAGTTGAATTCCACCTCTACACTACTCAGAAAACACAAGGCAGTGAAGCTCGCAGAGAAGCTCGCCCAAGCTCGTAGCAGATACACTAGTCATATAGGAAGCAAGTAGTGATGTAGTAGGACGAAGCAGTATAAAGGAAGCATAGTTGTGAGCAAGTGTCAAGGACACTTGTCAGCACCTAAAGCCAAGTAAGCTCACAAGGTGCCACCTCACTACATGCATACCTATAAATAGGTCTCTCGCATGTATCTTCTCTTTGGAAGTTTTCATAATCCAACAAATACTTTCTCTCTCTAACTCTCACTACTTTCTCTCTCTAAATACAAATCAAGAACACATAATCTTGATTAACAGCCATTAAACATATCATTAGTGAAATCCATCAACAATTTGGCGCTAGAAGGAGGGCACCCGAACCTTCGAATTCTGAAATTTGAGAGAAAATCATGATGATTATGAAGAACACTTGAAGAAGTTCTTGCATTTGAGCAAGAACGTTTGAAGATACACTAAGGAAAGCCAGTTTTCCCCTTAATTTCCAGAATTTTAGACCTGAAACACAACAAAAAGGATCCCAAACGCATGCATGTGACTAAATAAACCAAATTCTGGATAATTTACTCGCATGCAAGGCTAGATAGACCTTGATCAAGTTTACCTTTGCTGGAAACTGCAGACCTCGACGAGCTCATAACCTGAACTAAACGAATTACCATCCAAAACTTGAACATGTCAAAGGAAAACACCTCTGCAACAACTAGGAGATGGAAGGGGCGAACTCCTAAAAAACAGGCTGATGGGGAGACCTCGTGCCGAGCTCCCCAAAGAAATGACATTTTGCGAGCTCCTCAGCGAGCTGAGGCCGCGCTGCTGGCCCAAGATGGATTGAATCCTGCTTTGAGAGACATCGTCAATGATCCCGATGAGCTTCAGCGAATGATCACTTCATTGCAGAGGCTGCAATAAAGGCAGCAAGGCGAGCTCGCCCAAGCGTCTCGGCGAGCTCCTGCCAATGAGGCCCGGGAGCATACAACTAGGCGAACTCAAGCCACACAGACCCGGGGGCATGCCAGTGAGCTCCTCGTCGAGAAAGAGGCGAGCTCCACGAGAGCTCGCCAGCATAGAGAACAAGCAGGGAAGGCGAAAATGATAGATAGGCTAGGTTCGCAGGATGGGCGAACTACTGCCTACATGGAGGCATCAGCGACCCACCAATCCAGGGAGGTCCTCCGGGGCAGGTTATGGCACAGATGGGAGGAAGTTGAACATGTGTCGGCCCTGCTTCATCCCTGAGGGAAGAATCGGATCTACGTCCGCGTAGGTCCACACATGATCGCTTGAGAAGGCCGGCCGCTGATAGACTTGACTCGAATGGAGGCCGCCAATTTCAGCCCATCACCGAAGGGCTGCCCCAGAGTGAGGGACTGCAGGGACGTGCGTCCACGAGACGTATGACCTTTGAACAGCCTCCACAGGAGGTAGCCCATGATGATGAGCTGACCATGCTAAAAAAGGCCGTAGAGCAGCTACAAATGCAGGTAGCTGCCAAAGCTGGCGGAGTTGATACCACTTCACTTCCAGCATCACTACTTGCAGCGGCCATTCTCAAAGCACCGGTGCAAAAGAAGATACAGTTCCTGTTGATGTCCGCATATGAGGGAGAGTCCGATCCCAAAGTCCACATCTCCAAGTATGCGGACTACATGATCTCCATCGGTGCCTCAAACGCGACCCAGTGCCGGAACTTCCCACTGACCCTAGGGGACCGAGCTCATCGGTGGTTCTCGTAGCTTGCCCCGAGGTCAATCCATTCGTTCGGCCAGCTCACTCGGGAGTTCTTGGCCTACTTCTCAGGGTACAGGTCGTACTTGACCCAGAAGTACCGGCTCGCCAACATACACCAAGGCGAGAACGAGACTGACCAACAGTACTTAGAAAGATTTGATAAGATTTTGCTGGAAGGCAAACCGGTGAGTGAGGACACAAAGATTGTTTTTGTAATGGTCGGACTGAAGAAGGGCACCAAACTTTGGAAGGAAATGCATCTTGCATGCCCAAACACCTACGCTGAGTTTTGATACAAGGCTGGGGTGTACGTGGCTATGCATGAGGCATTACTGAAGGAGGTCGGTGCCTCCGATGAAAAGAAGCAACATGAGAAGAAGTCCGGGGGCACCTACAAAGCCCCCCGGAACTTGAAAGCATTCGGGGACGGAGACGAGTTCAAGGAAAAGCTCAACCAAGTACTTACCATCTCCATCGATCACATATTTGCGGAGGTCAAGGACAAAGCCATGCTGAATGAACCTAGGAGGATTCGTCAAGACCGCACCAAGTTGAACCCGAGCAAGTTCTGTGCCTATCACCAATCCATCGGCCACTTCACGAGAGAGTGTCGTGACCTCCTCAAATAACTTTGGAAATTTTACAAGGATGGGAAGCTGACCGAGTTCATGAAAAAGGCACCGGCAAAGAGAACCAGGATCGAGAGGAGAGAGGTCTCCGACGATGAAGAAGAGGATGAGGACCGACGTGGTCCTCAACACAGACCCAGAGCACCTCTCCCACCTCCACAGGATCAAGAACCAACTCGAGAACTCCTGGTTCTCGAAGAACAGATTGGAGCTGCCGGAGGTCTCGAAGATGGAAGACACTCCATTTCAAAAAGGCAAAGGAAGACAAAAGTCCTAGCCGTCAACCAGGTCCAAGAATGAAGTTCTGGATCCAAGCCCACTACTCAACCGACTGCTGAGCTCACATTTTCTCAAGCGGACTTGGAGGAGATTCTGACCCCCCACAACGACTTGTTGGTGATCAGCGCCAACATCATGAACGTCAAGGTTCACAGGCTCTTAGTGGACACATGCGCGTTCACCAACATTCTGTTCAAATCAACCCTAGATGCGCTAGGTGATTTTGAGTCGTATATAGAACCTAGTAATGCTAGGATAGTGGGGTTCGGAGAAGTTATAACCGTCCTCGTAGGTCAGATTAGGTTGAACGTCTAACTTGTATCGGCCGAGGACCCAGAAAGGAGACTGACTAGGCTCGTAGATTTTCTTATCGTTGACCAGCAGTCTTCCTACAATGGGTTCCTTGGCCGCCCCTTTATTCATTAATTCAAAGCAGCTAGTTCAACCTACTATTATTGTTTGAAATTTCCAACTCCAAAGGGTGCCAAAACCATAAAAGGTGACCAGAAAAAGGCCAGAGAATGTTTACTCCAAATCAAAAGTGGTCAGATAGACATGAATGTAACACCTGTCCATGTACTTGAAGAGGAAACAAAAATTCTGGCAGACGAGCCCAACATCCTGGACATCATCTCAGTTGAAACTGAGTTGATGGAGGTGGACAACCTGCCGGAAGAGACAGCAGAGGTTGCCCAAGTGCAGGAACCGGTGGAAGACTCACAGACAGCACCTATGGAAGAAGTTGTAGAAACACAAGTTGGAGAACCTGAGGAAGGTCAAGAACCAGTGCTAATGGAAGTCGACGAAGTTTCCCAGGTCGAAGAACCATCCCAGGTTGAAGAACCGTCCCAGATTGAAGGACCATCTAATCCAACTCCTCAAGAAGCAGAAAAGGTTGACGAACATGCCAAAGTTGGTGAAGGAAGCGAAGATCTCGAACCTCGAATAGGTCACGAACCTATGATGAAGGAGAGCTGGGACGGGTTCGTTATGTTGGGGAAATTAAACGCGGATCTATTCGGAATTTACGCTAAATACAAATTTAATCTTACAATTAATATCATGATTTAAACATAATTAAATCAAATAATTGTATACCCAACAACAGGCCTTGCATGCAAAACATATAAACAAATATAATCACATAAAGCCCTAAACATACGGAACTAAGGGATTTAGTGAATTATACCTCCTAGAGAAAAGGCAGTTTTTGAGACAAAAGACGTCCTTTGTTTCCTTGGTGAAAGGCACTTTCTGAGACAAAAGGTGTCCTACTTAAATGCTTTTCTTGATTAACCCAAAAGCCTTCTCAAGTATTCCCTTGTCCTTATTCGTACACCCGGTGGGAGGTCACACGATAATCACAACACAAGGAAAGAAAAAAAATATTTGTTGGCCAAAAGAAGCTGCAATTTTCGAAAATTGCTTCCTTATGATAATGCCATATGAAGTCTTGTATCATCTCATATTTATAGTGAGAATAGAAGATCTTGAATATCTTGAATATCTAATATTTCAAATCTTGATTATCATGAATATAAAATATTCTAATCTTGATAATCTTGAATACTAAATATTCAATTCTTGATATTTCTTCCTTCATTATTTTCGAAAAAAAACAATATGTATATAATTCCATGAGATCTTGATTTTATTAGATATACTTGTATACAAGATACATATCTATTTTTCATAAAATCTTTTTCTAATATATTATACATAATTTTCGAAAAAAACATGATAAGTTGGGCCCAAAATTATTTCTTTTATTTTAATCACCTTATTCATTGTTGGACATTTAAATGGGCTACTTGAGGGGCCTTTAGGAGAATTAAGATTGGACCTCCCAACGGGCCTTGAATTCTAACATTGAGCCCAATGTCATTCAACCCATTAACATTAATCTCACTCCACTATAGGATTAATGTTGCACTATCCATCTTAACCCATATTACAATCATATGGCTCCCGGTCATTATTTCCCGTGTTTAAGATTCTCTTGTCTGTTAATTAATCAAGCCACTGAACGCTTTAATTAATTTAATATCTTATCCTTGGAGTAAGGACAACTCTTCTTTATCATCATACCGGAAACAAATTCCACTTGCAAGATTTAGTATGACGAATGTTTAGAGCCCACCAAGGGGACTAATCATGCAAGACTCTCCAAGCACACGTTCCTCTATATTAAATCTTAGCAACTATCATATTCTCAATGGCGTCACCCAAGATGCAAAGTATTGAGTCTTATTGACTCTCTACCCATAACAAATTAAAGTGCCACGCACGGATCACACACAGTCCTATTTAAGGGAGAGAGGTTTAGAAATAAACGACCACTGAGGTCTAATTCTTCATCCCATAAATCAGTACGGAAGAATTACCTCTCTGTAGGTCCTCTTCAATGCATCATCATGCACTAGTGTAATCCCTTGGTCAAGATAAGCCAATCTGGGATCTACACATCAACCGTTTACCAATGGGGTGTTCAAATCCCATTTAGGTTGTGAATTTAGTACTTGTTACAAGAAACTGATAATGTGATCTTGCTGTGAGTTATCCGGGGATCACCACATTTATCTATAGTGTAACTTGTACTATTATATGAACGGATTGCAATAAATAAATAACATTAATATTTATCTAAAGCACAGTGATAAAAGATTTATTTCAGATAAAGCTCAAAGATTCAGTTTAGTTATACAAAGTAAAAGCATACTTTCTAGTATAACCCTAACACGTTAAAGATCCAAGGTGGAAGAACCAGAAAAGGAAGGCTACCCCCATGGAAGAGTTGACAGCAATCCAGGTGGACCCCAAACAAGGCAGACTTGGAACTTTTCATAGGTTCTGAGCTACTAGAGTCGTACAGGTCAAAGATGGAAGAATTCTTAAAGTCCAACCTGGACGTGTTTTCCTGGTCCCATGAAGATATGACAGGAATCCTGTTGGAGCATGCATGCCACCGACTCAACATAGACCCGACGAGAAGACCTGTCCGCCAAAAGCAAAGAAAATACAGACCAGACAAGTACGAGGCCTTAACCACAGAGGTGAAGAAATTATTGGACAACAAGTTGATCAAGGAAGCATTGTGCCCGCAGTGGGTTGCAAACCCGGTCCTAGTAAAGAAGCCTAACGGAACATGGAGGCTATGCATCGACTTCACGGACCTAAACAAGGCGTGCCCAAAAGATAATTTCCCGCTGCCCCACATTTATCAACTTGTCGATAGCACTGCAGGCCATGAAATGATGACATTTATGGACTCTTTTGCGGGTTATCACCAGATAGCAATGCACCCGGATGACCAGGAGCACACGATGTTCTACACCAACAAGAACATGTACTGCTGGTAGAGGGTGCCGTTCGGACTTATCAACGCCGGAGCTACCTACCAAAGATTGGTCAACAAGATGTTCGACCAGCACATCGGACATACAATGGAGGTGTACGTGGACGATATAGTGGTCAAGAGTTTGCGGAAGAAGGATCACTTAGACCACCTCAAGCAAACCTTTGGCATACTATGCTACTACAACATGAAGTTAAATCCGAAGAAAAGCAGCTTCGGCGTTCATTCGGGAAAGTTCCTGGGACACCTGGTTAGCCAGAGAGGAATCGAGGTCAATCCGACGTAGGTCAAGTGCATCATAGAGATGAAGGCGCCAGATTCAGTACCGAAAGTTCAAAGGCTTACAGGATGTTTGACAGCTTTGAACCGGTTCATCTTCAGATCCGGTGACTGGAGTTCGTTCTTTGATGCGATTAAAGTAAACAGACTAAGGAAGAAGGACGATTTCCAATGGAGAAGCGAGTACCAGAGAGCTTTCGAAAGCATCAAAGAGTACCTGGCCAACACGCAGATACTATCAAAGCCTGTACATGGAGAACAACTATACATATACTTGACAGCGTCGAAGGTGGCTATTAGTTCAGTACTGGTTTGAGAATAGGGCAAGACGCACCTACTAGTGTACTACGTAAGTCAAGCCTTACACGAAGCTGAGTTGCGGTACACCCTAACAGAGAAACTAGCATACTCACTGGTGATGAGTGTTAGAAAATTGCGGCCCTACTTTTTTTACCATCCAGTGGATGTGTTGACGACGTTCCCACTAAGGCAAATACTACACCGACTAGACACTGCGAGATGCTTGTTGAAATGGTCACTAGAAGTTAGCTAATACGGTATAACCTACGCACCCCAAACAATGATCAAGGGACAAGCGCTCGCCGATTTCATCGTCGAGCTAACTTTCCCACAAGATCTGATAAGGGGGCGTATAGCTCCGTGGTACCTCTACGTTGACGGATCATCAACTAGCACAGTAGTAGGAGCTGGTGTAGTACTGATAAGCCCGGACAGACAAGTCTTCACCTCAGCAGTCCAGTTCGACTTCAGAGCCACAAACAACGAAGTATAATACAAAGCACTGATAGCTGGACTTAGGTTATCATTAGCTGTGGGGGCAACCAATCTTCAGATTTTTGGAGATTCCCAGCTAATAATATCCCAAGTCCGGGGAGAATACGAAGCTAAAGACCAGCAGATGATGATGTATAAGAAGATAGTGACACATTTGATCTCGATGTTCAAGCAAGTCTACATCGAGCAGATCCCAAGGTTGGAAAACACGCAAGTTGATGCACTAGCCCGACTAGCTACCAGTAATGGTGAAGCAGAGTTGATGTAGGTTGTCGTCACCAAGCTAAAGAACCCCTCGACGTCTGATTACAAAGTAAATCAGACTTCGAGTGAGGGGCAAGAAGATGGCGAAGATTGGCGCACTCCGATAAAAAAATACTTGAAGGACGGATCGGTCCCAGAGATGCGTGGGAAACTAGTCGGCTAGTGAAGCAAGCAGCCAGATACACGTTGGTAGATGACCAAGTTTACATATGTGGATTCTCTCTACCCCTACTCAAATGCTTGTCTAAAAAGCAAGGGTTCGAGGTGTTAGAAGAAATCCACCAAGGAATCTGTGGGAGTCACACTGGGGGGCAAGCTTTGGCATACAAGACAATAAGGCAGGGGTACTACTGGCCCACTCTATGAAAAGATGCCATTATTTTCACCCAAAAATGCCGGAAGTGCCAGCTATTTGCTCCGAATATTCATTCTCCGGCAACCCAACTCAAATCGGTCTTCAGCCCATGACCTTTTGCAAAATGGGGTATCGACTTGATCGACCTATTCCCACCTGGCAGAGGCGGTGTGAAGTTCGTCGTAGTAGCGGTGGACTACTACACTAAGTGGGCTGAAGCTGAGGCACTCGCAACCGTGACGTAGGAAAGGAAGATCTGTTTCATATGGAAAAATTTGATATGCTAATTCGGACTCCCACAATCGATAGTGACGGATAACGGAAGACAGTTCGACGGTCAGAAGTTGAGAGAGTTCTGTAGCTCGTGGAATATCAATAAGCACTACTCAACTCCGTACCATCCGCAGTTGAACGGTCAAGTCGAAGAAGTGAATAAGATTCTGAAGCATGTGCTGAAAATCCGTCTTGAAGACAAGAAAGGAAGTTAGGTAGATGAACTTCTGGAGGTGCTGTGGTCTTACAGAACATCGTACCGAGCAAGTACTAGTGAAATACTATTTGCCTTAGCCTTCGGAACAGAAGCATTTGTACCGGTGGAAGTTCAGAACATGACTTGGAAGGTGGTAGGATATGAGGAGAAAGAATCTAGAGCTTCGTCGGAGTTGAAGAATGCCACCTACAAACAAAGGGCAGAGAAGTACTACAACTTCCAGGTTTGAGATCGAAGTTTCAAGGTTGGGGAGTTTTTACTAAGAAGGAAGCTAACAACTCCATCGGGTGTGTTCAGACCAAATTGGGAAGGACCATTCCGAGTTAACGCAGCTTGGGCAAACGGGACGTACGGCCTTGAAAATATGGAAGGGAAAGCCTCGTCATATACGTGGAGCGCAGCACATCTGAAGAAATTCTACCAGTAGAAGAAGGTGTAACAAAATTTTGTAATAGATTAGTCGAAGGTTCGCATCAGAAGTGTTGATGGTAACCAGTGTAAATTATGTTGCTATATAAAGTTAGAAATTTTTTCAGAAATGTCAACTATTCAAGCTATTAAAGCTCGCAAGGTCCAAGGTCCTAAACGTTAAAATCTAAAGCTCAAGGCAAAGGCTGAATTGCCTAGGGTTAGCGAAGGTGTCCTACTTAAAGGATCACTAAGCACCTACTGCCATAAGTTGGAAAAATTCACATAAAGACGATTAAAACGTCTAAGGCAAGGTTCTTGAAACCTAATCGTCCAAGTGAAATTACACGAAGTACAACTCGCTGCCCAAAGTGGCTTAAGATGAGCGATTCGCGACCCTAAGTGGTGTAAGGTGAAAAACATGTACTAAGTAAATAAAGTACAATTCGTAGTCTGAAGCGATGTAAAACGAACAAGTCGCTTCCCAAAGTGGAATAAGATGAAAAAATAAGTACTAAAAATATACACACGAGTTAATAAGAGATATAACGTGCGAAAAGATAAAGCGAAACAAGTTGAAGTAAGAGGTTCAAGGTTTCATTTAAAAAATACTTAGAAATTTTCTAAGTGTAAGTAGTGGTGCTGGTTACAAAGCCAACCAGCTGGCTATCTTTGAACTACAAAAAAGCTCCTTCTGAGTGAGCTATACGAGCCCGGCGAGCTACTCCTACTTAACAAAAAAAGCGATGAAAGCTAAAGGAAAGTATAAACTATTCTAAGAAAGCAAGAAAACCCCTAAGTCTTGGGAGCATCGGGAGCAGGAGAAGCGGAGGCATCAGTTTGGGCAACCTCGACGGCGACCTCTGGAGCAGCTGGAGTGGCGACCTTGGGGGAGAGAGTGGGCATATCAGTGATGTTCCCAGTTAGACCACTCACATCCACCATGATATTCCCACAAACCACTTGAAATTGCTCATGAGTTGGGGGAGTTCGCACTTCCTCCTCGGCATTGACAACCGGGACCTTAAAAGTTTGGATAACGTTGAAACGGTCCCGGGTGGAGTCCAAGTTAATTCCATATCCGGCGAGGTCGCCTATGTTCAACTCTGTGCCCTCCGGTATTTTGGCCTTGGCCAAGCAGTCGTCGAACTCCAACACTAGTGCTTCCCATTCATCATCCTTATTCATTCGTGCCCACTGGAAAGCACGGATTACTTCGGCATAGCACAAGATGAAGCCGAGGTCTGTGGAGACTGTCTTGGCGAGCTCCAACACCTCTGGTGAAATTGAAGCATCGGCCCGACCATGAAGCTCGGCGATCTCAAGCGCCTTGGCGGTGACCTCTTCTCTCAAATTAGAGCACTCCGCCAAGTTCCCCTTGTTCTGCTCCCGGACGATGCTCACTTCGTCCTTCATCTTGGCGAGCTCCTCCCTCCCAGCGGCGAGCTGATTCAAGTTCAACCCTTTGACCGGTGAAATCAGCCTGAAGCATCTCTAGCTTTCTCAGTGCATTTTGCTCCGCCACAGGGAGGCCTTCGCCTTCTCTTCCATCCTAGCGAGCTCATCGACAACCTTTTTGCGCTCATTCCCTAACCGAGCAATGAGAGACTTAGACTCATACCGAGCTTATTCGACGGCAGTGATATCATCAGTCACCATCAGAGTTGCAGCCAGAGCTGTACAAACATGGTACATCACCAACTTCGCCCGGTCCGCATGTTTTTGTTTCTTGATCAGGGCGAGCTCGGAAGCTGGGAGTTACTTGGGAGCCTCAGAGAAGATACAACGAGCTGGCCCGGGTGGAAGCTCCCTCACACCGGCCATTACTTTGGGCCTCTCCGCATTGTGAAGAGCGTCGCAGCGATGGGGAAACTCAGCGGGAGCATATCTGCAAACGTAAAAATTGTTACAATTAACAAGGAAAAATCAAGATCCAACTTCAAGGTGTGCGATCTACTCACCCAAAGCGGTCAGGATTAAGCCCGAGGAGCATATCGTCGTTGATCGGGATCCCGTATGGGGATGGAGGCAAAGCATTTTGTGGAGTTGGGGGAGCTTGGGAAGAATGGGGAATGATCGATCGCCCCGAGCCACTGTGGCCAGATCCGGAGCCTCCCCTATCACTCTATTCAGTGTCCTCATCGCGCAAAGCGACCCGGGTTCGCTTATGGGTGAGAGCCTCCTCCTCGCTCACTCTCAATCCATTCCCGCGATGAAGAGTTCTTTTGGGTTGATGGGTTGGAGGTTGAGAACCTCACTCAGATCCGGAGCCACCTCGCTCGGACTCCTTCCTGGTCTTGGCGACTTGCTCCTTCGTGGGTTGGGGGGCCGGAGCTTTCTTTTGTGTGCTGGAGCCCCCAATTTTGTTAGTGGTGGAGAGCACCCCGGCGAGCTCTGCCTTCTTTGTCGCCTCCAAGGCGGTGCCCGATGGAATCCCAACACGGTTTGGGCGAGGTCTACCCATTTTTAGTTGGCGAGCAAGGAAGTGATAAGCTTCGGGGACTTCGATAGGTGGGAAGATAACTACTGCACCTTCACCTGCACAATTAAATTAAACCAAAGTCAGCAACCTGGCGAGCTTCACTAACAAGTTGGCGAATTATGGAGAGTTGGAAACCTTGTGGCTCTGGTTCTTGAGCAGTGAGATGATGCGGCGAGGTCAAAACACCGGCAAGTCTCTGGCAATGATATTGGCACATGTGTTTGACGTCCCGATCTTTCAACTCCCGCAAGCAGCACATAGTCCGCACGAAGTCAAATCCAACAGACACGTCAGGTTTGCCGCGGCTTGATTTGTGGTGCTTCGGACCTGCAAAAGAGAAGATTAGATTAGTAAATCTAATCCAACTCACGCACACCGAAATACGCCACCTACTGCTAGCTTCTCCATATTCTTTGGGAGAATATATACGCCCTCCTCGCCCAGTATAACTGGTAGAAGCTCGCCAGTCCCCGCCAATGAAGATGAACTACTCCTTCCAGTCACGAATTTTGTTTGGAAGGCTCTCCAAAAAATTTTCTCCCGGGCGAACTTTGAGGTAGTAGTATCCTTTGCCATCCTTGGCTTGCCGGGTCACGGTAAAGAGCTCGTTAATCTCAGCCGTTGTTAATCAGTTTTCATAACCCTCGAAGCCGAAGATCGTCAACATGCCCAGAAAACTGCTCCAAGCGTTCGGTGTGAGCTGGGTGATGGCGAGGTTGGTGTCCATAAAAAATTGCCCAATGATCGGATGCAGGGGCAAAGTGAGCCCACCTTCGAGAGTATGGATGTTAATGGCGGTCAGTCCAGCCGGAGGCTTGTTAGCCCGTTCATTCTTCTCCGGGGCATACAAGAAAATATCGAGGGGAATTCGATATTTCTCACGTTGTTTGGGAAGTGAGTATTCATTAATGACACTCTGGACCTCGTTCACCTTGTAACTGAATTTACCATCGGCGTCTCGGGTAGTTCGCCCGGGTAGAGGGAAGGTCGCCGCATGTCTCTCAACATACTCCGTCCAGTCGAACTCATGCACGACGTCAGAAGGGATTTGGTGCTCCAGGAGTTATGGAAATGGAAAATTGATTGAGCGAAGATACTCATGAGTAATCTCCACTTCTTCATCATCATCATCATCTTCCTCAAGCTCGCGGACAAGTTCGCACGCTTGGTCGCCAGACTCGGCGACCTCCGCTTGAGTCTCAGCGACCTCTGCCTCATCTTGAGCAATGGCTTCATCAGTGGCCCGAGCGAAGTCCTTTCGCGAAGTCCCGATTCTTCACCACCTCCGGAGTTGGTGGCTTTCTCCCCTGAGTCAGGTCGGAC
Source organism: Prunella vulgaris (assembly GCA_026898435.1). NCBI lineage: Eukaryota > Viridiplantae > Streptophyta > Magnoliopsida > Lamiales > Lamiaceae > Prunella > Prunella vulgaris. The sequence goes on along the minus strand of JAPKLY010000731.1, from coordinate 103,082 downwards.
CTCACATGAGAACTCGCCAGCATCTGGGCTAGCTACTGAGCTCGCCCCAGAACCTGACTCGATCAAAATAGGAGTCATCTGAGGGATTGGCAGGTTCTCAGTCATGGGCCGTTTCCCCGAGTTACGGTTTGAAATTGTTCGGCTTGAGGATTGGGTAGACATGATTAAGTTAGTTAAGGCGAGGTTTTAATTATTATGCTTTGAAGTAGCCGGATTTTATGGTCCCAGTGGACGAAAAATTCAAAGGAGCGGCCAAGACAGTTCAAAAATTCACCGGAAATATCAAGAGTCGCTGGAAATGTAAAAATTTCCAGAAACTCGAAGAAATGGAGAAAGGACAAAAGAAGAATCTGCAAAAGAAAGAAAGGAAAGAAGAAGAAATGGTGTTCTACCTTGAAGAATCCTGGGAAATCCGTTGAATGCAAGGGTTACTAATCGCCAAAAAAAGCTCTGAGAATTCGGAAGTGTAAAAGTGGTTAATGAGGAAGATTTCTCATATTTATAGACACATGGGCAAGCTATAATTCTCGGATAGTCTGAGGACCTATGTGCAAAAAATTGAAAGTGTGACCATGATGGGCGCGAGAAATGAGGCCTAAAAAGGCGTGCACGATGCCTCGATCTTCTCACCACATCAGCATGCCCACCGCCACACGATAGCTCGCCGAGACGCTCGACATCAAACTAAGAAGTAGTTCGCCAACACTCGAGCTCTCACCCACTGAGGTAGGTCAGCTCGCCCACACATTAGAAGCATCATGATGTGGACGAGCTTGGGGGCAAATGTTGATAGGCGAACTACTCGAGGATAATTACAAGATTAATTGGCCAAGGCTAAGTAGGTCGCCGACTTGCTTAGGAGACACGTACCAGCATTGACCAAAGTCAACCTGGAGAAGCTCGCCCGGACACCCAGAGATGAAAGAAGCTCGCTCGGACGCCTTATGACCAAGTCAAATGACTGACCAAACCCAAGAGAGAGAAGCTTGCAGGAGAGCTCGCCCACTTATGGGGAAGCTCGCCCATGAGCTCGCCTGTATCCAAGAAGACCAAGTTGAAGTCCACCTCTACACTACTCCGAAATGACACAAGGCAGTGAAGCTCGCCCAAGCTCGTAGCAGATACACTAGTCATATAGGAAGCAAGTAGTGATGTAGTAGGATGAAGCAGTATAAAGGAAGCATAGTAGTGAGTAAGGACAAGTGTCAAGGACACTTATCAGCACCTAAAGCCAAGTAAGTTCACAAGGTGTCACTTCACATGCATACTTATAAATAAGTCTATTTCATGTATTTTCTCTCTGGAAGTTTTCATAATCCAACAAATACTTTCTCTCTCTAACTCTCACTACTTTCTCTCTCTAAATACAAATCAAGAACACATAATCTTGTTTATTGTTTGGTGGATTCCTAGGTTAATTAACAGCCATTAAACATATCATTAGTGAAATTCATCAAGAGGGTGGGGTAGAGTGAGTGGGGTGAGTGGGGATGATTATGTTTATGGGCCATATGAATAAAAAAAATTATTTGAAATTAAAATTGTGTAGATAAAATTATTTGTATTTAAAGTGAGTAAGATAAAATTTTTGAAATTGAAAGTGGTATTTTATGTTGTCTCCCAAACAAATATATAGCCACAATTTAAACATTTAAATTCAAATCTAAATATTATTGTAGATATAGTAGGATCCTCCCCATATATTTAGGATTTTTTAATTCAATATGTAATAATCTCTAAATTCATTATTTATATATAGTAAGAATATTCATCCCTAATTAATTTCACATGGTGATCCATTGTCTGTCTCTCACGTACTCCAAGTCATGAGGTTTGAAATTAAAAAAAAAAGGAGAAAAAGTCAAATAAAGTTATGTTCATATATAGGTTGGTAATGTTTATAACGTATAAAGGTGGTGTGGAAGACACTAATTAATGTTAGCATGTAAGCTGCTGTCGTCAACCTCACGTAACGCGTTATTGCTTCTTTAATGTTTTATTTCCTTTTTAATTGAGTGTTCATATTTGCATGACTACCCTCTATTATTATGTTTTTACTCTAAATATATATATATACACACACGCATATCTTCACATGCTATCTGATTATTAGTGTAGAGATGTTGTCCTCAAAAATTGTAGAATGGGTTAAAAATAAAATAATGTTGTCCTCATAAAAATTGTAGACTGGGTTAAAAATAAAATGCAAAAGTATGTATGAGAATGTGCATCTTTTAGATTGATCAAATTAAAATAAAAGATAAAATTATATTAAAATATTATCATAATTTTAGAGACAAGTGATAACTTTTTAATAAATATAAGATATATTTTAAATTTAAAGTGAATCAAACAGTATTGGTCTCATACTATGAGATGGTCTTTCATAAATCTAACTCAAGATAAAAATAATGCTAATATACAAACTTTGAATAAGTCTTGTGTGAGATTGTCTCATATAATGAGACTTGCATTTATTAATAAAAAGTTATTAGTTTTAAAAGTGATGATATTTTTGTTAAGAGTAGATATTGTGTGAAAGTGGTTCATATCATGAACAATTTTTTAACAAAACAAAAAAATATATTCATAAATATAAACCTTGTATCACAAGTTTATATCATGAAAATTGTTTATATAATACTTTACCTTTTGTTAAAAGTAATTATCATCTTTTATTAAAATTTTATCACTTTTTAAAAGTGATAATTTTTTAAGGGTTAATTCTATATAAATACACCACCTTTTACTCAACTTTCAATTTAATCCCGAGCTTCACGATTATTGTAAAAAAATCCCAACCTTTTAAAGAGTTTTAATTTGATACACTTTTTTTTTTCGGCCAGCAACTGATGACGTGTCTCGCCGGAGCGCGTGAAATATTGCCACGTTGGTGTACACGTGTGAAATACTTTTTTGGTTAATTCTATATAAATACACCACCTTTTACTCAACTTTCAATTTAATCTTGAGTTCGCGATTATTATAAAAAATCTCAACCTTTTAAAGAGTTTAAATCGATACACTTTTTTTTCCGGCCAGCAACTGATGATGTGTCTCGCCGGAGCGTGTGAAATGTTGTCACGCTGGAGTATACATGTGAAATTACTTTTTTATATTTGATTTTTTTTTCACATCATATATTATATATATAAAAAATAACAAAATTTTATATTAAAAAATATTTTTTGAATGAGAAATACAATGGAAAAAAACGTATTCCACCATATTCAAGAGGGATTTGAAAAAACCGTGTTAATGGTACCGAATATCAAAACCATAAAATGTGGTGTATTTATATAAAACTAAGTGGTGATATTCGGTACCATTAACACAGTTTTTTTAAGTCCCTCTTGAATATAGTGGAAAACGTTTTTTTCCATAGTATTTCTCATTCAAAAAATATTTTTAATATAAAATTTTATTATTTTTTATATATATGATGTATGATGTGGAAAAAAATAAAATATAATAAAGTAATTTCACACTTTTACGCCAACGTGACAACATTTCACGCGCTCTGGCGAGACACGTCATCAGTTGCTGGCCGAAAAAAAAAAGTGTATCGAATTGAAACTCTTTAAAAGGTTGAGATATTTTATAATAATCGTGAACTCATGATTAAATTGAAAGCTGAGTAAAAGGTGGTATATTTATATAAAATTAACCAAAAAAGTATTTCACACTTGAACGCCAGCGTGACAATATTTCACGCGCTCCGGCGGGACACGTCATCAGTTGTTGGCCGGAAAAAAAAAGTGTATCGAATTGAAACTTTTTAAAAGGTTGGGATTTTTTACAATAATCGTGAAGCTCATGATTAAATTAAAAGTTGAGTAAAAGGTGGTGTATTTATATTGAATTATCCCATTTTTTATTAATAAGTGACAAGACCTCATCTAAGTTTTTTTTAATTTTTTATGGAAATAATTGCATTAATTAATAGTCAAATCAGCTTTCAACGTTGAGAATAAGTACCCTGAAATATGGATAGAAAAAAAAATTACACTCAAAAGCAAATATTAAAAAAGATTATTTATATGATTAATTTTATTTTGCTCACTTAACTAAATATTTCGAAGGGGAAACCATATTCATAAATTAAATAGCGTGAAAATCGGCTTCAACATCTAAAACATATATAAATACCTTGTAAATGGATCAAAAAATAAGAACTCTCATAAGAATAATTAAGCATAAAGTGGATGCCTATGAGCAACTAATTTTCTGGCGTCTTCGTCCGAGTAAATATATATAACATTCCCAAAGGCATGATGAAACTGTAGCACATTAATTATTCCCTAGGTAGGAAAGATCAAGGTAATGGTTTCATCAAAACGTTCACTACCACCTGTGAATCTATTTCAATCATTTGTTCCTAGAATCATACCTCATCTCATAGCAAACGTCTCAGCAATATCTACAAAAAGTGTACTTATTCTGACAACCCACAGAAACAACGCAAACACTCGACGCTTATTATCTGGCAGCCTGCTCATAATATATTTGAACCAATCCTCCAAAATTATCGGTTATTAAACCGTCATCGATCTGCTTGTGCAAGTCGAGAAAACATCATTACTTCAAATCTGCCTAATCCAAAAGTAATCTTTGATGTCTCGACATCCACACCACACCTTTTACAATATGAGTTAACATCAACAAATCTACCAATAAGATTAATATTAGTAGGAAGAATACCATGAGTAAGTTTCCACAAAAAAATCCCAACCTTCTGTATTACATCCATTGCCCATACCCATTTCCAAACCAAGGGATTCTTATGTGAATGCATTATATTGATTCAAACCCAGCTGTGAGGACATGATCAATATATATAACTTGATTTAGTAGTATAACTCCCAGACTTTGTGAACCTCCATATATATAAGCCTCTGACAACCCAATCGAAGTCATACGAATCCTCTGTCAGCATTCCACCGTCACAAGTCATCACATATAAGATCTGCTACCTTCATAGTTGAATCAGTTATCTCCATAGTAGAGTGGAGACAAGAATCTCCTCGATCATAAATCCATGGCTCATTCCACACCCCAACTTTCGAACCATCACCAATTATCCAAAATAACCACTTTTCTAACACACCTTCCCACCCTCTAGAATACTTTTTCATGTATTAGTATAATTATAGTCAATCCTAGTTATCCTAAAACTGCCTCTAAAAAAATATCGAGCTCTCAAAACTTAAGCTAATAATGAATCATCTTGTTGTAAAAGCTTACTTTTTTGTCTTTTTGCACGTTTTCATTTTCAAATTAAGCAAATCGACCCAAAAGCGGATGGGTAATTGTATCATGCAAGTAAACGACCTAGGACAAGAGAGAGCTATGGATCCCTGAAGTCATATATATGTTGGCATAGATATTATAGCAACGATCCCGGTTTTTAAACTATCAATTGTAAATAACAAGAAAAACATAAACAAATGAATCAACAAGAAACAACTAGAGTAAATCCTAACTTCGATGAGAAGTGCAATGAGGATGAAATGCTTTAGGTGCTATCCTTATGATTTCGACTAATGTAACTCGCGTCTTAATTACCTATCAATTGCTATTTCATTGGTGGTGATAAGGGCTACCACTTTGTAAATGAAAACCGATCCCTTTTGAGGTTTGAGTGATCAAGTCGAGCTAACTAGCACCTAACTAGCTACCGAAGGCTCCTAAGATAGTGAACGCTAGGAGGTTCGCACAGATACCGTCCCTAGTTTTCCCCTTCATTAAACACCCTAATTCAACACCAATGCATCTAATGTCCCTTAATGGCAATTCTAAGCAATCTACCCCCTCTCGGCAAAATAGACCACTAATTGAATCTAATTAATTACTCAACCTTTCTTCACATGACCAAATAACCACACACCCAACCCTAGTTGCAACATGTAATCATCAATCATGGAATACTAAATCAAATAAATCAATTAAATCAAGGAAAACATATTAAGAGAATCATATCACCAAATCATAGCAAAATCAAAATAATCAAAACACAAACACATCAATCTCCATCATAATTCAAACACGCAAAGCATTAGAGAATTAGCCCATGGCTAACATGACCTAAACAATAAAATTAAAGGTAGAATTAACAAAGTCCACACTAAATTGAAAGAGATTCTTGCAGAAATTAAAGGATATTACCAATAGATTTAGCAAAAATAAAGAACAAGTATAAATCAACATCAATCCATGAATTTCCTAATGGGTCTTCCTCAAAACTTCAAAATAATCGGATACGAAGCTAAAACTAATCGAATAGAACAAAGACCAATGCTAATTCTTAAACAAAACCTAAACCTAAACCAAACTTGAATTCTAGAGCAAAATTACAAAAAATGTGGAAATACAGAAAAATAGAGAGTGGGTTTCTTGGGGAAGGGTTTCTTTATCTCAAAATCTGAAATGGGTTGGCTTTTATAGTGGCACTAGGTGGAAATACGAGTTTTGCATGTTAGCACTTGAAATTTCCGAAAATTGCATTTCTGGCCGGTTTTTACTCTTGCACGGCCATAGTACAAAAATGACATGGCCGTGCAAATTGTTTGGTTGGCCGTGTCATTTACTTCGACTTGGGTGACACGGCCGTGCGAATTTCTGGACTGGCCGTGTCATTTACTTCGACATGGGTGACACAACCTCAGCTCAAGGACGACACGGCCTTAAGCCAAAAGTGATACAGCCGTGTCATTGACACGACCTCTGTTCAAAATCTCACACGGCCTCTCTGACTTTACACGACCTCTTCATGATTTTAGCCCTTTTTCACCTTTTTCAACACTCAAACTTGATTCAAACTTCTTCCATATCACGAACTTGGATCATGATCGATTGCTTGACTCACTTTACTCGTTTCTCCACAAATTCTTCTCTTTTTGTCACCTAAAACCTACATCTAAACATTTCTTTCCCAAAATAGATTAAGTGGCAAAATAGGGTTATGTTTCTAGAAAATCATGCACAAATAGCACAAGTGAGAGCACAAATATCATAGAATATGATGCAAAAATACCACAAATCACTCCCCCAAACTTGTGGTGTTGCTCGTCCTCGAGCAACAAGAAATAAGAACAGACAAGGGAAGCGAAAACACCTAAACCCTCACAAGGTAGCACTGAATGGTCACCAAGTTCTTTCCATCTCATCAAATTCTCAAGTTGTACAAATCAACAAAGATAATCATCTCATATGTGTCAAACAAAACAAGATCAACTGCAAGTGTCACAATTTCCTCACAAGGATGTGTATTTCTCTCTACACTCAGTGTTTAAGGGACAAGACAAATCACTCAATCTCAAAATCACCACACATGCAACCATATACTTGCCCATGCTCTACTTCTCGTACCTTAAGACAATAAAGAGTATGCAAAATCAAAAAGGACTTTCTTTCGGTTGTAACGTTAAGCTCTTTGGTTAAGGTGGGTCAACATTTGGATTAGGGGTGTAAATGAGTCAAGCCGACTCGCAATCTACTTGTGCTCGACTCGGATAAAGATCGAAATCGACTCGAACCAAATTGAGTCGAGCTCGAGTTCGAGCTACTCGAGTTGTTCTCGAGTTCGAGTTTGAGTTTATAAATACTCGGCTCGAGAGGCTCGCGAGCCTAATCGAGCTTGAACAATATTTAATATTTTTTATTAATTTTTTATATATAAATAAAGTTATCGAGCTCGAGTCGAGCCGAGCTTGAATTTTAGAAAAAAAGAGCTAAAATATATTTAATATTTTCTTTTATTAAAATAATACAATTGTCGAGTCGAGTCGAGTCGAGTCGAGCTCGAGTTTGTCGAGTTCTTAGCCGAGTCGAGCTCGAGCTAAAAAAATCAAACTTGATCGAGTTCGAGTCGAGTTTCGAGCTTCGAGTATTGCTTTTGAGTCGAGCTCAAGCTTAACACTACTCGGCTCGACTCGACTCATTTACACCCCTAATTTGGATAAGAGTGACTCCATTATTGTGGAGAATTAAGAATTACTATCCAATCACACAAGGTTTGTCATTCTCTCTTTCCATTGATTTCCTTTCTTTTCTTCCACAGTTAGCTTCTTTTGAAGATCACATCTCAACATTTGTTTAGGACCACTTCAAGATTGTACACACAAGCATTTCCTTTTTCCCTTTTTTGTTTGCAACACAATTCTTCCAAGAATTTCAACTTTAGGAACACATAAATTGGGGCTTTTCTTCACTTCCATTTTTTAAACATACTCACAAAGATTTTTACAATTGTATTTCTCATTATTCCCAAGTAATTTCACAAATCCAATTCTCCACTTCTGATTAGGCTTTTTAAATGCTCACAAAAAGGTATAAGTGAATTCTTAGCTAATAATAAAAAGGCATATAAGCACAAATGAGCTAGCAAGGTTAAACATGTTCTTTGGTAGGGTATCTTTTGGCTAAAGTGACTTATTAAACAAAGATGGCCTCTTATCCTCTTGAGCATACTTGTAACGCCCAAGTTTCCCAAAATGTTTCTTGGCATTCTAGAAACCCGAGTCGTCACTTAATGTCCAAAAATCCGGACAAAATTTTTTTCTTTTGAAAACTACAAGTAACATCACATGAACAGCGGAAGCATACATT
>JAPKLY010000731.1:44651-94465 GCA_026898435.1 Prunella vulgaris | reverse complement strand
TCTTATTTCATTCGTTCAAATGATTTATTAATATTTGATTCATAGTTACAGTGCTAGGAGTGCTTCCGGTTTCGGTTTTGAACCAACCGTCAAGTAGAAATCACTCATTTTAAAACTTAGTGTCCTCAAAGGAGTAAAAGATCAATCAAGCAAAAATATATAAATATAATAACATGAAATGTAATATATAAAAAAAAATTGGTTCGGGGTATTACAATACTTCCAAAATCAAGTTATTGAGCAAGGTTATGGGCAAGTTCTAGTGCAACATGCATTGAAATGGCCACTCATCCAAATGAAAAGAACCGTTCAAAAATGGAATAGTAAAGGCTCAAGGCTCACGGTTTTGTGAAATAATGAACACATGCAATATCCTTGTTTGATCTTCACATAATCAATTTTTACAATTTGTCTCATTTTCAACCATCAAACCCAACTTGATTTCAAAACAAGGCAATCCATATCAAGTACCACAATCCTAAGTCAAAACTAATAAACAAGCAATCAATCAATAATTTCCAACAAATAAGCATATAAGGAAATAAAATCAAGTTAACAATCTATTACAGACCAAATTCAACAACACAAACTCAAATTTAACATTCATCAAATCAAATGGGAAATAGGGAAGTTCAAATAAAGAGATAAGAGGAGGGATACCACCCAAGTAGTTCCACATGAAGTTCAAAATCTCAACTTCATTGTGGCGAGGGGTGATCTCTAAAACGCTTTTGCGGTTGTGCCAATCGAACCTGGCTTGTTGCATCCTTTGTTGTTCTCTCATCATGTCCTCCAAGGCCGTTTGTCGAGCATCAAAGTCATTCCTCTATGTAGTGTGCATCTCCTCAAGCCTTCCTTGTCTTTGTTCCAATCCATGCACATGTACCCGTAAACCCTCGACACTACTAATCAAACTCTCTATATCGTTCCTTCTTCTTGTGTAGGTGCGGAGTGGTGGTGGGTTCCTCACGTCGGACATGTCCGGAATCGGATTCTGAGGCATTTGATCCGCAGCAGCTGGTTCTTCTTCCTCTGCTTCTTACATCTCAGCATCTCTACTTGTTCCTTCTCCTCCCCTTCTTGCCCTATTGCTCCTAGTAGCTACACATCTTTGGAATGCGTCCCTCCAAGCTCTATGCTCACTGGAATTGAGAAGCCAATTCCCATTCTCTTTCCCTCTCCAAGTGATCAAATCGGGGTTGTTGAGAGGAAAAGAGTCCTCGTTCTCTATAAGTACACACACCTCCCGCCTAACTACCTTAATCATGTGCATCCTCTTCATAAGGTTGAAGTTCAATCGATCGTCACCAACCAAAGCCCGGTCGCCATCTCCAGCTCTCCATCCCAAACTCTTCGCTATATGCGTCACCATCCCACCAATTTGGCACTGTTGCACACCAAGTGAGCATTGGCGAGTGATTTGGGTCATCAAGTAGGCGCCAAAGTCCGCATTCAACCCCTTCGTCATGGAGTACATCAAGAATAGCTCTTTCGACCGGACTGGTCCTGTCTCAAATCTAGCAAAAACTATGTTGGTGAGAACCCGGTGTGCATACTTGAATATGGGGTTGACAATCCTTGAGGCCTTCGAGCTTCTAGGATCAAAGATTTCTCTCTCCTCGTACTCTACTACAATAGACTTCCACATCAATGTTTCATTGTACTCATACTTCGTCACATAATTCCTGTTTGGGGCATCTCCTTCGCAGTGAAAAAAGTCGTTCAATCGATCTCTTGTGACTGAATATTCTACATTGTGGAGATGGAAGTTCATCCTCCAAGGCACGCCTCCAAAATCCTCAACCATTGTCGTTGTGCTCAAAATCTCCTAAAGAGGGGCTTCAAATCCTTGCGTTTGGACATATAACATTCCTCTCCAACCGATCCTCTCAAAAAGTTCCTCCACTTCCTCCTTAATCTTCATCCGGGCTGCACAATCCTCATCATAGTACCTCGTTGCCTTCTTTCTCATCTTATGGATCTTGATGAAATTCTGGGAGTATTTGTCAATATCCTCCCCATAATCAATCCCAAAGGCCTTGCTCCACGATCCTCAAAAATCTCATCCTCTTTTTCCTCATATTCTCTTCTTCTTCTATTCCTCCGACTCATTTTCCTACTAAAATCAAAACGAAGCATATGAGTATGACAAGCAACGAAAATAAAATCAAGAATATAAGTCATTCTACTCAATAATTCAAATCATATCCACAACTCTAATTATCACCATGCGTCATCCTAGCATTTCATAATGTCCATGGTTAACTAAGCAAGCATGCTCAAAGACAATAGCACATTCATATCTAAAGACAAATTTAATTTCTAGGAATTCTTAGCTTTCACAAAAATATTATACATTTAAACATGCTCATGAGATTTGAACACCTTCAACAACAAATAACTCAATCTCAAGCTAGAATCCCTAAAACATTCGTCAATTCCTCTTTTTTCACATTACATTCCAAAACATTCATACATCAACAAGAACTCATTAATCCTTCACTCAACATTCTCAATAATTGTGAATTTTATTCAAAAAATCAGGAACCCAAACTTCTCTTTATTTGTATCGTTAAGCATTCTCAAGGAAATTCACAAACTCCAAAGCACTTCACTAAATCCCCAATTTCTAATTAAAAACCCTATGCATATACCCCCACAAATTAAGAGTTTGAACCATGGAATTAATGGAATAGAGCAAGGGATTAGAGAACATACCTTTTGTAAGATGACTAACATGAATTTGAGTGAGAAGAGGAGAGCACCGTGTGAATTTTGGCAATTTAACCTTGGAACCGTGTTGCAGCCATGTGAGGAAGAGAAAGGGTAGAAATCGAGGGTTTTGTGTGTGCAAATGAGTGTGTCTCTGTGTGTGTGTGTACATTTATATGTGGTAGGGCGAAAATGGGTCGACCCGGAGTGAAATGGGTCAAAAATAACCCATGCCTTATTTTTCGCGACACCACACGGCCACAAGTCAAAAGTCGCACAGCCGTGCGATTTTTTGGTCTGGCCGTGTCATTTACTTTGGCACCTATGACATAGCCTGTGCATAAATGTGACGCGGATGTGCAATTTTTCTTCCAGGCCATGTGAATTTCTTCGGCATGTGTGACACGGCCTCGAGCCTAAAGCTTACACAGTCCACGCACAAAAGTGACACGGCCATGTCAGTTCAAAATCGAAAATTTTTCAACTTATGCCCAATTCTCACATATTTTCATGCAAATGAACCACAACGCTCAAAGAACAAGATACAAACACAACACACAACACCACCATATCAACAACAAGTTCATTTCTAAAGCCATTATCACAAGAAATCTTGGTGCACATCGAAATTGGCTAAACGAGCATACCCCTCCAAACTTTTTCAAGGCCAAGCAATTGAAAAATTTGGAACAATAGTGTGTCAATGAGATTGCAACCAATTATCAAACTAAAAAATTTCTCATACCAAGTCACAAAAAAATTATCCTAACAATAAATTCCATGAAGACAATCACTAATGAGAGTGCACATGTGCGTTGAATGTCCCTAACCAAAAATAAAGGAAGCTCCCCCAAACTTAGATAAAAGTCTAAGTTTGAATTGGAGTATTGTACCTCAATCTTCAATTCAACCTCCAAAGGTATATGAACTTCCCTTCAATCCCTCAATTTTAGCACCCATCATGACATCCATTCCTACAAGACAAGAGAGAAGAATGAACCCAACACCAATTAAACAAAAACAAGAACAAAAAGAACAAAAGAAAGAACCGATGAGTTGTCTCCCATCCAGCGCTACTTTTTACTTCCTATGTCGGACAGAGCTCAAAAAGATCAAGCATCAACAAAATTCTTCTCGTGCACCACCATCTTCTCACTAGGCGCTAGGCGGTCTCTTGTCGACCCGATTTCTGCATAAGCGGCACTTCTAGGCATTTTTGTGTCTAGGCGGTCCTAGGCGGCCTCTAGGCGGCTCAAATTTTGTATTTTTATATATATTTTTTTTAAAAAAAATTAAAAAAAAATTAGACGGCCTCCTAGGCGGTCCTGGGCGCTAGGCGGCCAAAAAGCGCATGATTACCGATTTTCGACTTCTACAACCTTGCTATTCATAATAGATAGTGTTACACGCATACCAGATTAATATTTTTACTATAAAAATGATGTTGCAGGAATATATAATGAAGAAGACACTGATCTACAGTCTATTGATGGGCACATAGAGGGGTTAGATAATCCACCTGATGAGGAAAATGAAGGCGAGAACTTTAATTGTAATAAATACGGTGACTCGTTGCTTGGGATGAAAAGAGACATCATGAATGATATCTACAAATTGTACTATGCACATGTCCGTTCAGTGGGATTTAGTGTATGCAAAACAACAGAAATGAGGTCAACGAATGGGAAAAATATGTTGATATCCAAAATTTAAGTGTGCTTTAGTGAAGGTAAAAGACGGCAGGATGATAAAACAGTGGTTAATGAGAAAACCACAAAAAGAAAGATAGGAGCCACAAGAACAGAATGCAAGATTAACTGAATGTGGAAAGTATGAAGTAACAAAACACATAATGGAGCACAATCATCAATTGACAAGAAAAGAATGGAACCATTTGCATCGTTCTGAGAGAGCTATCACACGAGGAAAGGCTAAAGCAATTGTTGACATGCTATCATCTGGTATAAGACTAGCATATTCATTCCGTTACCTAGCTTATAGTGCTGGAGAAGAAGAACAGATTGGACACAGGATGAAAGACCATTTAAACTATGTCAACCGTACTATAAGAAGTAACATAGAGGGGATGATGCGATGAAATTCATGGAATTGATTCAGATCCAATCAGAAGAGGAACCCCAGTTCTTCTACAAGTTATAGATGAATGAAGATTGGAGGTTGAGTAATATTTTTTGGAGAGACTCAATGATGAGAGAGGATTTTGATATATACAGTGATGTTTTGGTATTCGACACGACTTATAAGACTAACAAGTATGATCTCATATGTGCGCCATTTGTAGGAATAAACAACCACTAAAAACTACTATATTTGGAATAACATTTTTATCAAAAGAAAAAAAAGAAACTTTCAGTGGTTGTTCACGATGTTCAAGATATCAATGGGTGGGAAGACTCCAGTGACAATATTCACTGACCAGAATCTAGCAATTTCAAAGGCAATAGAAAAGGTATGACAATATTTTTGTGTTACATAAATATAAATTAATGTTACTGTATAGTTATATAAAGTGTTACTATAAATTTGTGTTACTCTCAAAGTATATTATGTGTTACTATTTTACAAAAACTGTGTTATAAATCAGGGTTTCCCAGAAACAAGGCACATATTGCGTCTATGACACCTACACTAGAATGCAGTGAGCATGTTTGTACAGTTAAAGAGCAACAACAAATTTAAAGAGTCATTCTGAAAGTGCCTCCAATTGTGTTGATAAGGAGGAATTTGAAAATTGTTGGAAGAATATGATAAATGAATATAACTTGCAGAACAATGTTTGGTTTGAAAGCCTATACGAGAAAGACCACTGGCTTGATCGAGTTTTATGAGATATTCAACAAAACAGTCAAAGTTTGGAGAACAAACGAAACAAATGACGAATTCCAGTGTCAGCGTATTATGCCTGAGTTTGCATGCTGACCATTTTCAAAACTTTTGAGAACGAATTCCTAAGGAGTCTATCGGGTACATCACAAGAGGTTGCAAGCGAAGATACCACATTCTTTTACGATGTTACGGTAAAGGGGAACACACATAGAGTTATTTTTGAATAAATGATGATTAGAATACAGTGCAACTGCAAAAAGTTTGAAGAGTGTGGCATGTTGTGCTGCCGCTGCATACGTGTGTTGCATATTAACTCGGTACAAGAAATACCGAGTCAATACATACGTACGAGGTGGAAAAAGAATGCAAAGTCACAAATTTGTGAAAAAAACACAGGGATGGAAACAAAAAATGTACAAAGTTCAATTCCATGGAGACGTCTAATGGCTAGGAGAAGCTATAGCCTTATATTGGAGTGTGAAAGAGATGCTGAAACAAGAAAAATGCTAGAAGAGAGTATAGAATGAGACTCAATAAAGGCAAAGACATTTAACTCCGAACATCATCCAGAAAAATCAGCAGAAACTGTGGAAGGAGTTGATATACAAGATCCTAGATGCTCGACAACAAAGGGAATGAAAGACCACTTTAGAGGAACTCAGAAGAAGAAGAAAACACTGCTAATAGAATACGACACCAAAACCCCAAGTGTCATTTGATATAAAACTCATTCTCTATACTGCATTTATAATTTAGTGTTGAAGATTATGCTACTGATGCCATATTTCTGTGTTACAAAAGAGATTAAATTGTGTTACTATTTGGATATGTTACTGTTGCCTTAAACTAGTATTACAAAAATGATTAGACTGTGTTACTATATAAATATGTTACCGTTGCCTTTTGTTAGTGTTACAAAAAGGATTAAACTGTGTTACTATAGGATATGTTACAGTTGCCTTATGTCAGTGTTACAAAATTTGATACTCTGTGTTACTATAGAATATATTATAGATACCTTATGTCAATGTTACAAATTTTGATACTCTGTTTTACTATCAAATTACCTTCATGTTGCTTTGTGCACTGAATGACTGATAAATAACATGTAATTTATTAACAATTTGTTACTATTCAATTGAATATATGTTACTATACATTTAAATATATGTTACTATTGGTATAAAATTGAGTTCAAAAAGCATTTTCAAACTTATGTGACTTATTATGTGGGTTAAATTTGATAAAAAAAATATGTTACAAGTGACTTTTATGTATGTTACTATATAATATATATTAGTGTTACATTTCATAATTTTAAAAATAATATGATTATAAATCCTTAAAAACGTTAAAAATTTATTATATTATTATAAAATAATAATTTAAAAATAATTTTTATGTCTTAGAAAAAATTACACAACTAAATATGTATGTTACTATTGTCTTAAATCAATATTACTATTCACTTAAATTTATGTTACTATTAATTTATGTAAATAATACTCTATCAAATAAAATTACAAAGTTACCTTCATAATCTTGATTTGTACTTCCTCATCTGATAAAAGAACTGATTTTTAGAAATAAAAAATTGATGTTACAATATATAACAAACTATGTTACTATATGATTTTTTATGTATAATATATACCTTATGATGAATGGATTTCCAACATAAGTATTACCAAAAAATCATGTGAACAAAAATATAACAAAAAATCAACATCAGAAGTATGCATATATATTAACATAATAAACTGTACAACAAAAAGATAATATTCCAGACTAAATATAACCCCCAGAATTAAAGTCATCATATTAACACCACAAAAACTGCAAAAAACTACTCCCAAATTCAACCTAAAAGATCCAAAGTATCAACCATTTCAATCACTTCACCCACCCTAACTTGGAAAAATACAAACTAACAACAAAAATATTAGTGACCCCATATTCACTAAAATATACCCAAAAGGATCAGCCCACATCCAAAGTATCAAACAAAATTCACAGCCACCAAATTCACACCCACAACACATCAAATAACATTTCAAATTTACCAAATCAAATTCACAGAAAACTCAATCTTTCCTAGTAGATCTCAAATTTCTTTTGGTATAGGTAACATGTTCACGTTTCCACTTCTTCTCCGGCGAACCCTGTTCCTTTGAAGCAGCCAACAGAGTAGTTTTGTTAACGTAAAAATCAAGTGCCTTCTTGAACACAATGTTCCTATACTTGTTCACGTTCGATGCTATGAACTTTGAACAAAAACTTGCTCTTAAAAAGACACTGGAATTAGCCTAAATTTTTTTTTGATGTTAGAATATATAAAAAAATAAAAAATTATATGTTACTAAACTATATAATTTATGTCACAAAATATACATGAATATGTTACAAAATTATAAAAAGTGTGTTACCTGCATCAAATCTGGCATATCATACAGTTGCCCTTGGAATTCAAAATATGATTAATAAAAAACACACCACATTCTTTGTATTTTCATTCGACCTCCTTGCAAACCTCATAGTTTGAATCTTAAACTTTTTCACAAGATCAGCTTTCGGATACTTCATATCACCAAGAAACTTTGACATATATTTTCTCTGCAGATTAATAAAATACTTCATTACTAATAATGCATAAACAGAATTAAAAATGAATAAAAACAATCAAAAAATTTAAAAACTAACCAGATGCAAGAGACGTCATCATAAGTCTTTTGAACAACATGAATACGATTATCCAAATACTAAATCTTGTTCTCATTGAAGTTAAACAAAGCAAGAGCATAATGTTCATATATACAGAAAGGAAGAAAAATTTGAAAAAGAAAAAAAAGTATGCATTAATGTATATATATATGTTACTCTTCTACAAAAAGTATGTTACTATATAAAATATGAAGTGTTACTCAGTCATAAATTAATTACCATATCTGGAGACAAAAGCTAGTCTACAGATGTCGACTCAACCCAACTTCTCCATCCACCAAACACTTGACTTTCATTATCAACTAACGACCTTTGCTTCCTCAGAATATCATTCAAATTTCTCTACATAAAAAATAAAGAGAATAAATAAATTTAACAAATGACATTACAGAGAAAGAAAGAAGAAAAATTTGAAAGTTTACACTGTAGTCCAACCCAAAGAAAAAACGCGATAAACTTGAACTAGATGACAAAACAGTGTTTCCACAGCAAGAAATATAACAAATGGCATTCAGAATGTTATGAGCAATATCAGTTTGTGGAAGCATTGTTAACATATCCTCCCGTGAAACAAGGTACATGTCAACTTTAGAAAGAAAAAACTCCTCACTAATAAAAAAAATGAAAAAAAAGGGATAAGTATACATGTTTCACAGGTATAAGGAATAAAAAAATAACTAATTTTATTTTTTAAAGAAACATGTTACTTGTTTCATTCCTATATGTTACTATCTAACAGAAATATGTGTTACTTTTTTATTTTAAAAAATTATGTTACATATTTAACTTTAATATGTCACTATATATAAAAAACAGTGTTACTAAAAAAGAATATAACTTACAACAGATTATCCCTGTAATGGATAATGGAAAATATAATCAATCAGTTCCATCTCATAGCGCTCCAAGCCAACCAAAATTTTCTTTTCAACCATAAAGAAAGGACTCAAAAACCCATTCGGGGGACCAAAACTTGACACAATCTGCTTTTTGCTCTCCACTATTGCTTTTCCCTTTCCTTTCCTCATTCTTCTGGCAACCTCATCAACAACATCATTACCCAAACCTTCATTGACACGGAACCCTTTCCAGTTGCACAAATTTCTTCATTATCTGGCAGAACCTGATCAGCCTTCACGTTTGCATTATTAGAATGATATTTAAATAGAGTACTATAAGGAAACAACTTAAAATTAGGTGCATCAGACAAATCTTTTACACGGTTAAAATTCTCAACAAGATCATCAACTATACTAAGAAAGGACTCATCTCCCCAAAACTGAGAATCAGAATCTGAGTTTGAATTAGGCAAGTAGCTTTTAATTTTAGACAATTTATTTATAAAACCAGTTGACGACTGACTTATTTCTTTCAACAAATTCTCCAGCTTCATCTGCACAGCCTACACTAAAATATAATACTACATAAACTAGAGAATATGTTACTATATAGCAACAATATATGTTACTATATCAAGATGGTTGTGTAACTAATATAAGATGTTTAATGTTACTATATTAAAAAAAATATGTTACAATATTCAAAACACTATGTTACTATTTAATAATATTAACGTTGCGATTCAGTAATATGCATATTACTGGGTAAAACTATTTTATATTCAATAATATGATTGTTACTAGACAAAAAATATATATGTTACTAAAACCTATAAAATATGTTACTATTCAATAATATACAAGTTAGTGTGTATTACCTCAACTTTACCAGCAACAGAGGACTTCAAATTCACTTCAGCTGACACCCTCAAAGCTCCATTTCTTATAACATGATAATTGTCCAAAATCAGATCCCCATCACCATACAAACCCTCGTCTGACTCTTGCTTGCAATGAAGTTACATATTCTCCTTGTCCCAATGTTGTATCAATGGGATTGAGCAAGGAAGATCAACACCACACCATCTAATTCTGTGCAAATATGCAATCTGAAGAATCAACAGACAACCGGTAACATTGTGGGCTCCATTCTTTCGAAAAGACTCAACACTCTCGTACATCTTTGAAAAAACATAGGAACTCCAATCAAGCTTCCGAATTCGACTGACATCAACAATTGACTTGAAGGTAACAAGACTGGAAACTGAATGATTTGTTGCTGGAGTAAACAATGAAGACAAACAGAAAAAGACAAACAACCTCTTAAAGTCATCACAACCATTCTTCAACCTCGTTCTCAAAAGATCAGCAAGGGAAGACAACCTTGACGACGGCCTGAGACCATACAACTCAGAATACTTCTCAAGCAAAACATTAACTTCACCTCCTGTTGAAAACCTCAACTTCATGGTCATCATTTCTTGGAATTTTAAATATATCATGCACATTTTCTGGTGTGATTACAAAGCTCCTAGAACGACCAACTGCCAACTGCCAGCTATGAGGATTAAAGTTATCAACCATCCACCTTAACATTGGATAACCACACAGTCTGTAAAGATTTAAGTTTAACAACCCACCAAACCCCATACTCCGTACAATTTCTCTTTGCTCTTCATTTAAAATTCGAAGAAGCTCTAAAAAAGCAGTGGGTCTAGCATGGGGAGTAAAATCCCTTAAAAAATAGAAAATAAAGAGTATTAATATATACAAATACATATATGTAACATAGAATGCAAGAAACACAAAAACTAATAAAATATAAAAATCATACCTAGATTGCTGAGAAGATACAGTCATAATAGCGGTAATCTTGCTCGTACCAGGCCTACCGCGCCTCCCAGATGGTTCAGTAGGGCCTTCTAATAGAAAAATAGGAGAATCGTCTGCATGTGACTCATTGAGATAGGAAGCCATTGTATATTCTGATATAAAAGGAAAAAAGAAAACATGTGAAACAATTTATTTATGTTACAATTCAATAACATGTATGTTACTAAATAATATTAAACATGTTACTAAAAATAGTAAAATGTGTTACTAACTCAATAATTGTAATAATGTTCATTAGTAGATCAAAAGAATTGCACTTCTGGCATCATAATAAATTGTGTTACAGTTCAATAAAATATGGGTTACTACACAATATAATTCATGTTACTACCCATGCAAAATGTGTTACTACTCAATAGATGTGATTATGGTCATAATTGCATCTTTTTCCATCCATTTCTATATGGTTTTAATGTGCTTATGTTCATATTTGACCCTAAAATGCTATACTTTGTGCATTTAACCCTTTTTGGCTAGAAAATTGTGTTTTGTAGTGAAAACGAGCAAAACCAGCAAGAGACGAGCAAGTTCGTAAAAGTTCAGAAATTTTGAGTTGATACAATGGAGGCAAATGATATACAGTCGAAGAGTTTTAAGAGAGGGTCGCAACGGAAAAAGAATCGAGTCAATCGGAGCTCTAGAACTCAAGATATGAAGGAAACAAGGAAGTCGAGGATCGACCGAACGGGCTCGTGCGACGATCAGCTTCGGTTCGTGAGGAAGAGTCCTTGGTTCGTTCAGCCATGACTGAACGAATGCTGTGCACGAATGCATTCATTCGGGCATCTCCACGGGATCGTTCACAGCTCGTTTCTGCACAATTTTGAAGGGCTGTTTTGTCTTTTCGCGCGTTTAATGAAGGACATTTTGGACAATTCTCCACGGGATCGTTCACAGCTTGTTTCTGCACAATTCTCAAGGCATCTTAGTCATAATCCCATCATTATTCCAAGTTCTTAGATTAGTTTAGAGAGAGAATTAGGTAGTTACTTAGTGGGTTCTTAATTAGATTCAATCTTCATTCTTCCATAACTTTTGATCCGTCCGTCGGATTTTAGATCCGTTTATTCCTACATACTCGTAGTGATTAGAGCTTCATTCCTGCGGTTAATTTTTGTATTTTGAGCTTTGGATCAAGATTTAGCATTTTGGAGGTTTGTTGCTTGTATTTCTATTCACCTACATATGGTAAGATTTCCTTTAATTCTCTTGTATTAGTTAATATTCATGATGTTTAGATTGTTAATTGTAGTAATTCAATTCCAATTAGCCATGGGCTAATATCCTTGTTGCATGGTTGTATGATTACTATGGTGAATTTAGTCTCTTGTTAATCCTATGCATGAATTAGTGATCTTGATGGATTAGTTCTCTTATTAATGATTTGTATGAATGCTTGGGATGTTTAATTGGATTGAATGGCTTATATGTTTTAGCAATGAAATGAGAATTGAGCTATAAGAACTTTATGCATACCAAGTGTTTGATGTTTTGCTAGTATGACCAATGAGAATTGCATATTAGCCTAGACCTCTTAATTGGAGCGTTGAAAGTTGTAGAGAGATCTAGACATCCAATAGAGCCCTTACCTTGTGTTGTAGAGAGATCTAGACACTAGTTGGCTTGACTAAGACACCAAGAGAACTTTTGCATGCTAGGATGGATAGGACACTAGAGGAACCATAGTAGGATTACTTCCATGCACACATACCACATTTGCTCACTTCTTTGAGGTGATAGTTAGGATTACTATTTCTTGTTTGATTTAGTAGATAGAATCCATGATTGTTTTCTTGCTTTCCTAGCTATTAGCCTTTTGTAGACATTCAATGCTTGCTTGATATCGCATCGTTTTCCTGTGTTCGATATTTAACTTGGTGAACTTGCCACGACAACAACGACCACGTACACTTGCGTGGAAATCATACACGATTTTAGCAAACAAGATGTTAATATTTAATAATATATGCACATTACTACAGAATAATAAATATGATAATACACAGATTAAAATAAAACAGAATAAAAAATATGTAAATAACAATTAATCAAAATTGAAAATACAACATATGTTACAACAATATGAATATTGTGTTACAATATTAACAAAAAATAATATTAAAATGAATGTTTCATGCACAAAAACTGTGTTACAACATACGTACTTTTGTGTTACAATATATTAACAATACATGTTACTGTCATGAAATTTTGTTATACACAGAAGAACAAGACGATAACAACATAAAAAGGATCATCAAGCTTAAAATAGACACAAGTAAAATAGAGACTAAAATGCAACAAAAAAATCTGGATATCAACACCAAAAAGCGAAACTGGAAAACAAAAAATCAACAAAAACTAAACCCTAGGATGAACAAAACTGAAAAACAAGTGCTAAACTAAGAAAAAGTATAAAATACGAGTAGAATAATACATACATTAACATGAAAAATAAAAAACCTAGGGTTTTCACTTACATCATTGTCGAAAAAGAAAACGAAAAAATATCGCACACGAATGAAACAAAAATATGAAATAGAAGTTGCGAACTTACAATCGAGTAAAATATGCTGAAACCGCCGGAGAAACTGACTGAAACCCACGAAAACAAACGGAGAAAAATGCACGAATCGAGATGAGGGAGTGAGAATGGGGGAGGAGAGAGAGAGAGAGAAGAGGAAGTGTGAAATGAAAATTTGAAAAGAAATTGACGTGAGTTATACGGTTTTTTTACCCATAGATTATTTTGGATCCGAGTTATGGGTTTGAGTTTTAAAAATGGGCATGGATATTTCTACGGATCTTAGATCCGTAGAAATTTTTATATAAGTTTTTGTCAAATAATTAATGATTGAATATGTACGTAACATAATTAAATTCTTGAACCTACATAAAATACGGAGATAAAAACTATATTATTAGTTAAATTTGCACTAAATAATTATTTATTCGACTAATTTATTCAATTATAATAATTGTTTCTTATATTACACATGTACAATATAGTTTCTTTAAAACTTACGTTTAAGAATCCGAATAGTATGAGTATGGTTCAAGAATAGTTTTTACAACATTGTTGTTATATACTATATAGTTACCAAGTTAAAAGAATTGAAAATTTTGCCATAAGATTTGAATTTTTTTTAGAAAAATACAAATTCATTATAGCCAAGATTGTATATAATATATACAAATTAGTAACCTTATTTTTCTTATTAATTATTTTAGATAGGATTGTAATTATTTATACTGAACTCGAAAATTATATATATGAGTATGCTTTTTTGTAAAATTGTTTACATTACAAAATTATGGATGCATAAATTGGGTTAAACGGTCTTTTCCAACTTGATTTCTGCAAAATCGATCGATATAGACATTTTTTGCTCTAGACAATGTCTAGACGGCACAAGCGATTTATTTTTATTTTTTCTTAAAAATGTGATATTCAAAATATTAATTATTAATTTATTAATTATCAGTTTTTGATAATTATTTATTTGAATACTTTGCTTTCTGATTAGAAAAGATTTTTTATTCAATATTTAATTACTAAAGAGTAGGTCTCCCGTGCAATATTGCACGGTGCAATATATGCTAAAAAAGGAAATTTTTGAAAATTTGCGGATCACGCGTTGGGAAATGGGTCACATTTCAAATTCGCGGATCATTCTAAAACACAAAAAGCCCGCAGCTCTAAAACCCTCGTTTCACAAAGATCAAATCAACGTCGCATTAAATATTCAATTACATTGGGCGATCGCCATGAAAACACATTAATATTCAATTACAACGAAGAGAGATGAAGATCAAAGGCAACAAAGGATGAGCAATTGCAGTGATATGATGTTATTAAGTTCTGAAACACCTGGTTCGACATTAACATGTATAGAAAACAACATATACTTATTGAATTAATTGTATTACGATATTGAATTTATTAACAATATAATGCTATAGTTATTTTGTGTTAGCCTGTTCTTGTGTTACTCCATTGATCTTTTCATTATACTACATGCATAAGTTTTTCATACTGGAAAGATTAGACTATGCTACTACATGCATAATATTTTCATACTGCATAATATGTATTACTACATGTTCAAATTTTGTATACTACAAGATATCATTTATAATACTACATACAGAAAACACATTCCACTATTATACTACATTAATTACTTCATACTACTGCATGCATAAGATTGTCATACTACAAGAAATATATTGTACTACTGCATGCGTAAGTTACTTAATGTAAATTAGTTTAATACTGTATTAGTATAACAGTGTTACTATAAGAAGTGTATTATGTTACTACATACAAAAACACATTCCACTACCTCTACCCATGTTATTATACTACATTACTTATTTCATGCTACTAAATACAAGAGATTATTATACTACTGCATGCATAACAAAGGTTGATACTGTATTAGTATAACAGTGTTACCATAAGAAGTATATTATGTTACTACATACAAAAAACACATGTAGAACATATTTTCCTTACCTTATATTTTGTTTTACTATGATATAAAATATATCAGGCGCAATAGACGGTGAATATAATGAAGATCATGCCTTAGAAGAATGTAATGAGTTCAGTGGATCATTGATCAGGGATAAAGAGACAAACAATGGATGAAATGTATGATTTATATAGAATACATTCACGATCAAAATGAAAATGATTGTAATAGAAGATGGTGATGCAAACACTTTTACAGAGTTACTGCAAAACCAACAGGATGAAGAGAAATAATTCTTTTACAAATACAAGATGAACGATGAAGCTTAGTAAATTCTCTACTATGATTAAAATTCTTTTACAAATAATTGATCTACCAACTGACAGCATCCAGCTATTATTGTTGATAGAATTTGTTAATCGATGTTTGTTTATGTGGCTTTATATCATGTTAATCCTATCAAACAATAATCCAAGAATTTGTGTTCTTGGATGTAAAATATGAGGAGGGAGAGTGGAGAGTTTAGAGAGAGAAATATTGCAAGAGTAGTAGTATTGATTTTCAGAATTGTGAGAATTGTGTGAATAGTACAAGAGAGGTCTTATTTATAGGTGTGCGAGTGTGAGACGGCACCTTATGAGCCTATGTGGCTTCAGGTGTTGACGAGGGTTCCTTGCCCTCGTCTTGGTCTCCCACACTGCTCCCTTTATCATGCCTCATCCTACTACTATGCCTTAGACTAGATGGGCCTCATTAAAAACCTCGCCGTAAACCACCCTTGTGGATAAACCGGACGGAGGGAAAAAGAGCACACCATCGGGGTTCTATTCGACTAATAGGCGAGCTCGTCGGCGAGCTCGGAGATGAGCCTAGGTGGTTTGGGCGAGCTCCAGGGCGAGCTCTGGTGCCTTGTGTGGCCCACCGACGTTATGCGATGATGGAGCTCGGTGAGACCTTCCCAGGGGTAAAAGGCGAGCTCTGGGCGAGCTCCGCTTGTAGGTTACCTCCATGTGGGCGAGCTCCGCATCTTCAAGGATCCTGGTGGGTCCTGTCGACCTGCTAAGCCTTGCGTAATTACCCCATGTCGATAGTGTTAGTTCGCCATATCAACATTTGCCCCCCAGCTCGCATGCACTATGACCTTGTCGAATGTGCAAGCGAGCTGGAAAACTTAAAACATGGCGAACTACCTATGGATGATTGTCGGGTTGACAAGCGAACTCAACCCAGGTGGTTGCTTCTGGCCGACGTGGTGCGGGAATCCAGGGGTCACGCACGCCTTTTGAGACCTCGGTTCCCGCCCACAATAATGTCATCTTTTGAATTTTTGCAGACAGGCCCTTGCATTTCGCGGATATTGCACCTCGCCCCGTCGTCTATAAATAGGGTGAGGTGGATTCATTTCTTCACTTTCTGCATTTCGAATTCCAGAGCTTTCCCGGCGACCAATTTTTCTTGTGCTCGACGGATTTTCGAAGGCTCTCCAAGGTAGGATTCGATCTTCCCTCCCCTTCTCTTCAATCTTTTATTTGATTCTTCTGCTGGTTCGTCGACATTACGGTATTTCGGACCGTGGATTGCGCTGAGAACCTTTGAATCTCCCTGACCCTTGACTGTTGGATTTTGGACTACGGGACCTTTGAACTTTCTGAGACCATGTCGACACGCTCTTCAAGTAGAACCCTATCGGGCCGAAATCCTGACAAACGGCCAATGACTGAGGATGAGCCACCTCGGGTTTCGTATGTGGAGATCAGCTCCAGCTCAGAGGCGACCTCGGTAGCTCGCCAGGTGTCCGGCGAGCCACGCAGCGAACTGCCCGGTGAGCTACGTCCCGACCCGGAGGAAGGAGCCTCCAGTTCTGTGTGCCGCGAGGTATGGGAGGAGGGTGGCGAGGTCGCCCAAGAGGAAAGAATTGCTAGCGGCAATGAAGGGCCCGAGGAGGTTGATGAGGGTGGTGTCGAGGTCGGCGAGGAGGGTGGCGACCTGGAAGAAGTTACTCCTGAATGGTTCCGCCGTATCGGTTTCCCGGAACCCCAGCTGGTAGAGTACCAGGTCCCCACCCAGGTGGTTCACCCATTCGACTGGAATGAGTACATTGCCGAGTACGCGGCGAGCTTCCCCTGCCCGAATAGGGTATCTCGCCCAGACCTCGCCGACCTGGAAGAAGTTGCCCCCTCCGAGTTCAAAGCCGGCGAGGTGGTGAGCCTAATTGATGAATGCGACCTGCCAGTCATACGCAGGGAGTATCGCATCCCTCTGGACATCTTCATGTACGCTCCAATGAAGGATGAGCGGGCTGACGCACCTCCTGAGGGGATGACTGCCCTGAATGTAGATGTTCTGAGGGCCGGGCTTTCGTTGCCATTGCATCCGATTATTGGCCAATATCTAGCTGACAATAATCTGGCCATCACCCAACTCACACCGAACGCGTGGAGCAACCTTATCGCCGCCCTGTCCGTTTTTGGGCTGGAGGGTTACGAGAACGCGACGACCTCGGCAGACTTGGGCGAGGTTTTTGCCGTGACCAAACGGACACAGGACGGCGCAGGATATTATTATCTGAAGGCGCGTCCGGGGGAGAAATTTCTGGGGGACCTGCCCAATAAAATCCGTGATTGGAAGAAACAATTTTTCTTCATAGGAGGTGACTGGCGAGCCTCCAGCACGTATCATGGGCGGGGTGACCGTATCCCCACTCCCGAGGGATATGGGGAAGCCAACAGTAGGTCGCTTATTTCGGTGTGCGTGGGTTGAATTAGATATACTAATTCTAATATCCTTTCCTTTTGCAGTTCCGAAGCGACACAAATCCAGCCGGGGCAGGCCTAAAGTGTCGGAGCAGTTCGACGTGGTGCGCGCCATTTGCTATTTGAGGAGCGAGAAGGATAGACAGGTCGCCCACCTGTGCGCGCACCATTGCCTGCGGCTCGCCGGGCTCCTCACACTGCCGCACCACCTTGACATCCAAGGCCCCGAGCTCCCAGGTCCAACTCTTTGCAGCTCGCCTATGGGGGAATGTAGCTCGCTCAATGTGCTGATACTTGTGATTTTTTGTGCAGGTGGTAGCTTTGTCGCTATCCCGATCGCCGAGGTCCCCGAGGCCTACCAAATTGTGAAGGAGCGATTCGAGATGGGCCCACCTCGCCCCAACAGACTAGCCCCGCCGTCCGTGCTCGCGCTGGAGGCGAGCAAGAAGGCGGAGCTCACCTCCAAAAGGGGCGAGGCAGGTGGGTCGGGAGCCCAGAAGGAGAAAGCTCCCGAAAAATCCAAGGCTTCGGAGGTCGCCAGGGCCGGCCGAGGTGTCGGGCGAGCTGTTGCCCCCTCTGAGCGGGGTCGAGGGAAGAAAGGACCCCAACGGGGTGAAGGGTCCCGAGCTGGTGAGGAGAACATCCAGGCTCGTAAGAGGACTAGGTACACGGGCCTGGTCGATGAGGAGTCCGACCGGGCCGAGAGGACCTCGGTGAGGTCGGGGCAAGGGGGATCTGTTCAATCCACCGCCCCATTGGCGGCCACGCCCATACGAAGTTCGCCCCCCTCGCCTTCTCCATTCGGTGTGCAAACCACCGATGACACACTGCTTGGTTGGGATCCTGACCGAGCTCAGTAAGTAGCTCGCCCAATTGACTCCCTTTTGCCCGTCATTATTTTATTTTTCTAACATTTTCCATCTGTTTTGATCTCGCAGTTATGCCCCAATTGCCTTCCCGAACCGCCACGAGGCCCTGCATGCCTTTGAGCGATCTCGCTCTCTCACATCGATGCAGAATCTCCCTCCGGGCATAGCCCGGAATGCTGTGAGCGAGATGCCTAGGCACTGGACGACTCCACTGGTGGCGGGTGTCAATAGCCAAGATTTGAGAGAGAATCTTCTCCTCTCGACCCACTATGCGAGCAGGGTGGTGCTCGCCAACCAAAAGGCTCTTGAGCAGATTGACGAGCTGGAGGCGGGTCGTTCTGATAGGAACAAGCGAATGCTGGCATTGGTGGAGCCAGCCGACAAGGCGAAGAAACAGGCGCAGCTCGCCGAGGAGAGGGCTGCTGCCTCGTTGGCCGCCGAGCAGAGCGCCCTCCAGCAACTTGAGGCCGCCCAACGCCGGCTTGCCCGGCTCGAACAGGAGACTGAGGCGAGAATAAAAGCGAAGGAAGAAGAGTTCGCCGCCCAGCTCGCCCTGGAGGTCGACAGCCACCTGGTCACGAAGAAGGACCTCGCACTGCAGCGGGGCCTGGTGAAGAGCTCTGACGCCGAGTGCGAGAGGCAAAGGGCCGAATTGGAGGCGAAGGCTATTGAGGTCGCTGAACTACGCAGCAGTGCTGTCTCTCCGGCCGATTTGGTAGCTGCGAAAGCCGATGCCTCGGATCGGGGTTTCGTGCAATGTTATGCCGAGGTCCTAAGGGCCCTCTGGTGGGCGCGAGCTCACCATGATGACGAGGTGAAGGCCATAGTGGGCGAGTTCAAGGAGTGCTTGGACAGGGTTCCCTTCCCCGATGATGCCAAGCTGGATATTGGCGACCTCCCCGCACTTGGAATTCCACTGGATTTTGTTCCGGCTAGGTTCAGGATCATCAATACTATCTCAGTGCCGGAACTAAATCTGGGTGAACCAGAGGTCGCCAACCAAGAGGAGCAGACTCCGCCCACTGCGGAGCAACTTCAAGAGGCATGTGGGGATGCCATGCTAAATTTAGGCGAGTTCGATGCCAGCGGGCTGACTGGTAATATCACCTCAGAGGCCGAACTCACCCTTCCCGATGCCCAGGTCGCCCCTGTCCCTGCTGATGCCCCCGAGACTTAGGCTTTTTACTGCTTTCTTAGATTAGCCTGTTATTTCCCAAGTTGTAGTAGGTCGCCAGGCTCCGTAGCTCGCCTAGAAGGAGCTCTATTTTTGTAGTTTTCACTTTTTTGTTCAAGTAGACTTAGCTCGCCGAGCACGTGCAGCTCGCCCAGAAGGGGCTTTTTGTAGTTCAAAGATGGCTAGCTGGTCGGCCTTTGTGGCCAGCACTGCTACTCATACTTAGGATTTTTTCAAGTATATTTTGGACTTGAAAATTTCTTAAGTATCTTTTGAATATAAGTCGAGCATTTTTTGTCTAACTCTTTTTATTTACGTCTTTGCGCCTTTACGTTATAATTTCTTAAATAGCTCGTTCTTGTTTATTTTTCTGGTACATAATTGTTCGTCTTATTCTACTTTGAGAAGCGAATCGTTCGTTTTACGTCACTTTCGACTACGAATTGTACCCCTGTTTTAAGAGTGTGTATTCTTCATCTTATGCCACTTAGGGCCGCGAATCGTTCGTCTTAGGCCACTTAGGGCAGCGAACTACACTTCGATTGATTCACGTTGGGCCATTGGGTTTCATGAACCTTGCCTTAGACGTTTTTGTCTTTTTCGCAAATTTTTCTAACTTATGGCAGTAGGTGCTTAGCAACCCTTTAAGAAGGGTACCTTCGCGACCTTGGGCACTTTAGCCTTTGCCTTCGAGCTATTTAATTACAACGTTTGGGACCTTGGTCCTTGCGCATTGCGGACTTTTGAGCATGTGGGCGAGCTGGGCTTGGCGAGCTAGCGTAATGGGCGACCTGGTGCAGCTCGCCTGATCGGAGGGCTGCACAGGTCCAAACACTGGGAATTTTTCTGAATTTTTTTTTTTACAGCAACGTAATTTACATCGGTTGCCATCTATATTTCTGATGTAAACCTTCGACTAGTCTATTATAGGTATTACAGGATTCTAGTCTAGTGGTAGAACTTCTTTAGGTGTGCCGAGCTCCAGGTGTATGATGAAGCTTTGCCCTCTGCGTCTTCTAGGTCATAGGTACCGTTTGGCCAAGCTGCAGTGACTCGGAATGGTCCTTCCCAATTTGAACCGAATACACCTGGTGGGGCCATTAATTTCTTTTTCAACACCAGGTCGCCGACCTTGAACTTTCGGTCTTGGACCTGAGAGTTGTAATATTTTTCCGCTCTGCGCTTGTAGGTGGCGTTTTTCATTTCTGATGAAGCTCTGGTCTCTTCGATCAGATCTTTCTCTACTACCAAGGCTTCATCATTCTTTTCTTTATCATACCCCACCACTTTCCAAGTCTTGTTCTGGATCTCTACCGGGACCACGACTTTAGTCCCGAAGGCTAGGGCAAATGGGGTCTCCCCGGTACTGGCCCTATAGGAAGTTCTGTAAGACCATAGGACCTCTGGGAGTTCGTCTGCCCAGCTTCCTCTCTTTTCCTCGAGGCGGAGCTTTAATATGTGTTTCAAGATCTTGTTTACCGCCTCGACTTGGCCGTTCGACTGGGGGTGATACGGAGTTGAGTAGTGCTTCTTGATGTTCCATGAACTGCAGAAGTCCCTCAACTTCTGTCCGTCGAACTGCCTTCCATTATCAGTGATGACCGACTGCGGGAGTCCAAACCTGCAGATCAGGTTTTTCCAAATGAAACCGATCATCCTTTCCTGGGTTATGGTTGTGAGAGCTTCGGCCTCAGCCCACTTAGTGTAGTAGTCCACTGCTACAACAGCGAACTTTACACCGCCTCTACCAGGTGGAAATGGGCCGATCAAGTCGATACCCCATTTCGCAAAAGGCCATGGGCTAAAAACCGACTTAAGCTGGTTGGCTGGGGAGTGGATGTTAGGTGCGAAAAGTTGGCACTTTCGGCATCTTCGAGCGAAGCTGATGGCATCTTTGCGAAGAGTGGGCCAGTAGTAGCCCTGTCTGATCGTTTTATATGCCAATGCTTGCCCCCCAGCGTGGCTCCCACAAATCCCTTCGTGAATTTCTTCTAACACTTCGGACCCCTGCTTCTTAGTTAGGCATTTGAGTAGGGGTAGAGAGAATCCACGTTTATAGAGTTGGCCATCCAGCAGCGTATACCTGGCAGCTTGCTTTACTAACCGGCTAGCTTCCCAGGTGTCTACGGGGGTTGTTCCGTCAGTTAAGTATTTTCGGATTGGGGTGCACCAATCTTCACTATCCTCCTACCCCCCACTCGAGGTTTAATTTACTTTGTAGTCGAACGTCGAGGGGTTTTTCAGTGTGGTGATCACAACCTCCGTGAATTCGGCTTCACCATTGCTAGTAGCTAGCCGGGCTAGAGCATCTGCTTGTGTGTTTTCTAGCCGCGGTATTTGATTGATGTAAACTTGTGTAAACATCGAGATTAGATGCGCGGCTATCTTATGGTAGGTCATCATCTGCTGATCTTTTGCTTCAAATTCCCCCCGGACTTGGGATATTATTAGCTGGGAATCTCCAAAAACTTGAAGATTGGTTGCCCCCACAGCTAATGATAGCCTAAGTCCTGCTATTAACGCTTCGTATTCTGCCTCGTTGTTGGTTGCTCGAAAGTCGAACCGAATTGCGGAGGTGAAGACTTGTCTGTCGGGGCTGATCAGGACTACGCCGGCGCCTGCTGCTATGCTAGTTGATGATCCGTCCACGTAGAGATGCCACAGAGCTATACGCCCCCTCATCGGATCTTTTGGGAAAGTTAGCTCGACGATGAAGTCGGCCAGTGCTTGTCCCTTGATAGCTGTTCGGGGTGCGTAGGTTATACCGTATTGGCTGATCTCCAGTGACCATTTCAGCAGGCGTCCGGCAGTGTCCGGGCGCTGTAGTATTTGACGCAGTGGGAACGTTGTCAGCACCTCCACCGGATGGTCAAAGAAGTAAGGCCTTAATTTTCTAACACTCATCACCAGTGCATAAGCCAGCTTCTCTGTTGGGGTGTACCGCAGCTCAGCTTTATGTAAGACTTGGCTCACGTAGTACACTGGGAGATGTGTTTTCGCCTCTTCTCGGACCAGGACGGAGCTGATGGCCACCTCCGACGCGGCTAGGTACAGATACAGCTTTTCTCCAGGTATTGGCTTTGACAGAATCTGTGTGTCCGCCAGGTATGTTTTGATATCTTCGAAGGCTCGTTGGCATTCACTTGTCCAGACGAAGTGGTTTTTGAGGTGGAGCTCGTTGGCTTTGGCCGCCTCTTTGTACCTCCGTGTGTTTGCTTTAATTGCCTCGAAAAATGGACCATTTCTATCGCCGGACCTGGAGATGAATCTGTTAAGGGCCGCCATGCACCCCGTTAGTCTTTGAATTTTTTGGATGGAGTCGGGTATCCCCATCTCAATTATGCATTGGACTTGTGTCGGGTTGACCTCGATTCCCCGCTGGCTAACTAGGTGCCCCAGGAACTTCCCAGAGTGTACGCCAAAGCTGGTGTTTTTGGGGTTCAACTTCATGTTGTAGTGGCACAGTATGTCGAAGGTTTGTTTCAGGTGGTCCAGGTGGTCCTCCTTTCTCAAACTCTTGACAACTATGTCGTCCACGTACACCTCCATGGATTCGCCGATGTGTTGATCAAACATTTTGTTCACCAATCTTTGGTAGGTAGCTCCGGCGTTGATGAGTCCGAACGGCATTCTTTCCCAGCAGTACATGTTCTTATTGGTGTAGAACGCCGTGTGTTCCTGGTCTTCCGGGTGCAGAGCTATCTGATGATAGCCTGCAAAAGCGTCCATGAATGTCATCATTTCATGGCCTGCAGTGCTGTCCACCAGCTGGTCAATGTGAGGTAGTGGGAAGTTGTCCTTCGGGCATGCTTTATTCAGGTCCGTGAAATCAATGCAGAGTCGCCATGTCCCGTTGTGTTTCTTCACCAGGACGGGGTTCGCGACCCACTGCGGACACAAAGCCTCCTTGATGAGCTTGTTGTCTAACAACTTTTCCACCTCAACTGTTAGAGCTGCGTACTTGTCTGGTCCATATTTTCTTCGCTTTTGGCGTACGGGTCTCTTCGTCGGATCTATGTTAAGTCTGTGGCAAGCATGTTCCAACGGGATCCCCGTCATGTCTTCGTGGGACCAGGCAAATATGTCCAGGTTGTACGGTTCAGGTAACTCAGAACCGATGAAAAGTTCTAAGTCCCTTTCCGGGTCCACCGGGAGTGCCGTCAACTCCTCCATGGGGGTTGCTTTTCTCTTCTGACATTTCCACCTCGGGTCGTCGATGAGCTCGTCCCACTCCCCTTGTGACATCTGCGTAGGCTCGTGGCCTATGCGCGGCTCGAGGTCATCGGGTTGGCTTTCAGCTTGGGCGAGCTCATCGGCTGTGAACTCTTCCGGTGGTCTGTCAGCTTGGGATGGCATGGTGACTCGAGGGATTGGGTCAACGTCCATGGGCATTGGTTCTTGACCTCCCACAGGTCCTCCACCTGGGGCCTCATCAACTACCTCCATGGGAGTAGGTTGCTGTCCCTGCGCAGCTACCGATCCCTGCGCAGGTTTCAACAGTCGGGTTTCTTCCACGTCCTCCATTGGTGTCGATTGTGTGTTCTGCACAGGTCCAACACCTTGATTGATTTGTACGTCCTTTTCGAGGATGTGGACTTGCGTAACGGACTTCTTGACCCGGCCATCTTTGATTTGGAGTAAACACTCTCGGGCCTTTTTCTGGTCACCTTTTATAGTTCCGGCACCCTTCGGAGTTGGAAATTTTAAACAGTAGTAGTAGGTCGAACACGCCGCTTTGAATTCATTAATAAAAGGGCGGCCAAGGAACCCGTTGTAGGAGGACTGCTGGTCGACAACTAGGAAATCTATGAGCCTAGTCAGTCTCCTTGCGGGATCCTCAGCCGATACAAGTTGGACGCTCAACCTAACACTACCTAGGGGGACGGTTACAGCCTCTCCGAACCCCACTATTCTAGCATTGCTAGGTTCCAGGTACGACCCAAAATCACCCAAGGCATCCAAGGTGGATTTGAAGAGGATGTTGGTGAATGCGCCGGTGTCCACAAACAGCCTGTGAACTCGGACGTTCATGATGTCGGCGGTTATCACCAACGAGTCGTTGTGGGGCATCAGTACCCCCTCCAGGTCCGCAGAAGAAAATGTTAGCTCGTCAGCGAGCTGCGAGGCGGACCTGGGGCCGGAGCTGCCTTCCTGGACTTGATTTATGGCCCGGATCTCGGCCTTCCTCTTTCTCTTAGATATGGAGAATCCCCCATCCTGGAGGCCTCCTGCAGCTCCGATCTCTTCCTCAAGAACCAAGAGTTCCCCAGTCGGCTCCATATTTTGCTGAGGTTGGGGAGGTGCCCTCCGTCTGTGTTGGGGGCCAGGTTGGTCCCCCTCCTCCTCTTCGTCATCGGAGGTAGCCCTCCTCTCGAACCTTGGTCTCTTGGCTGGGGCCTTCTTCACGAACTCGGCCAATTTTCCCTCCTCGTAAAATTTCCAGAGTTGCTTGAGGAGATCGCAGCACTCGCTGGTGAAGTGGCCGATGGCCTGATGGTAGGCACAGAATTTGTTGGGGTTGAGCTTCGTGCGGTCCTGGCGGATCCGCCTTGGCTCCTCCAGCATGGCCTTGTTTTGGACGGCAGTGAAGACGTGGTCGACGGAGACAGCGAGGACCTGGTTGAGCTTTTCTTTGAACTCGTCTTCCTCGCCGAAGGCCTTTAAGTTCCGGGGGGCTTTGTAGGTGCCCCCAGACTTCTTCCCGTAGGGCTTCTTTTCCTCGTGGGCGCCAACTTCTTTCAGTAGTGCCTCCTGCATAGCCACATACACCCCCGCCTTGTGGCGGAATTCGCTATAAGTGTTGGGACATGTGAGGTGCATTTCCTTCCAGAGGTCGGTGCCCCTCCTGAGTCCGCCCATCGCTGCGACGACCTTGGTGTCGTCGCTTACCGGCTCACCTTCCAGCAGAATCTTGTCGAACCTTTCCAGGTACTGCTGGTCGGTTTCATTCTCGCCTTGATGGATGTTGGCGAGTCGGTACTTCTGGGTAAGGTAAGATCCAAACCCAGAGAAGTGGGCCAGGAACTCCCGCGAGTGTTGGCCAAATGAGCAGATTGACCCCGGGGCGAGTGAAGAGAACCAACGGTGAGCTCGGTCCCCTAGGGTCAGCGGGAAGTTTCAGCACTGGGTGGAGTCGGTGGCACCGACCGAAATTATGAAATCCGCATACTTGGCCAGGTGGACTTTTGGGTCTGATTCTCCTTCGTATGCGGACATCACGGGGAATTGAATTTTCTTTTGGACCGGTGCGCGGAGGATGGCGGGTGCCAATGGAGAGGTGGGGAGAGTCGTGGCGTCAGGTCCGCCAGACTTGGCCGCTACCTGTGCTTGCAGCATTTCAACGGCCTTTTTCAGTGAGGCCAGCTCGTCATCACGGGTCACCTCCGGCGGAGGGTGCTCAAAGGTCATGCGTCTCGCGGACGCACGTCCCCGAGGTGCCTCACTCTGGGGTGACCTCTCAGTGGCGGGCTGGAATTGGTATCCGCCGTGGGGGCCTAGTCGGTCAGTGGCGGGCCTCCTTAGTCTTTCGTGGGCTGACCTGCGCGGCTGCTGGTCAGAGTCCCCCTGGGATGCAGCTGGGGCTGCTGCACACTCATTCTCTTCGTACCTCGGGCCCAGGCGGCCTTGGAGGACTTCCCTCCTTTGAGATTGGTGGGTGCCAGACGCCCCGGTGTAGGCCGGCTTCCTTCCGGTGTAAGGAGCGGGACCCTCCTCCCCCATTTTGGCTTTACCGGTCCTCTCCCTGCGCTGGCGAGCTTGTGTCGAGCTCGCCTCCTGCTCGGTGGGGAGTACGCTGTAGTCTCCCCTGGTTTGGGTGCCCTGGGTGGGCCTGGTCTGCTTGGCGGCTCGAGTGTTGGCCATTTTTGGGTTTCGGAGGGGGTAACTCGCTGAAGGGCGTCGAAGTGGAGGGAGGTCGCCGGGGTGATGGAGGTCGCCTGGTTGGTTATCGTCCAGCTTAGGTGGAGCTGTGCAAGTTTTCGTCTAGCCTCGCGTGTGACGAATTGTCCGAAATTCAGTTTATTCGTGTGCACGCGTGCGTTTGAAAACTTGTTCCGGGCAGATTTTGTGAAATCCGATAATTCGGGTTTCTGTCCGGAAATCTGGGTCCTTCGTTCAGGGGATGAAGATGTGTGTGTATCTTCAAGTGTTCTTGAGTTTTGTCAAGAACACCTTCAAATCTTCAAATCTTCAACAAATCCTAATTTTTGTTCTTGAAGATTTCTTAATTTTCAGGTTCGAGCGACCCTCCTTCTAGCGCCAAATTGTTGATAGAATTTGTTAATCGATGTTTGTTTATGTGGCTTTATATCATGTTAATCCTATCAAACAATAATCCAAGAATTTGTGTTCTTGGATGTAAAATATGAGGAGGGAGAGTGGAGAGTTTAGAGAGAGAAATATTGCAAGAGTAGTAGTATTGATTTTCAGAATTGTGAGAATTGTGTGAATAGTACAAGAGAGGTCTTATTTATAGGTGTGCGAGTGTGAGACGGCACCTTACGAGCCTATGTGGCTTCCGGTGTTGACGAGGGTTCCTTGCCCTCGTCTTGGTCTCCCACACTGCTCCCTTTATCATGCCTCATCCTACTACTATGCCTTAGACTAGATGGGCCTCATTAAAAACCTCACCGTAAACCACCCTTGTGGATAAACCGGACGGAGGGAAAAAGAGCACACCATCAGGGTTCTATTCGACTAATAGGCGAGCTCGTCGGCGAGCTCGGAGATGAGCCTAGGTGGTTTGGGCGAGCTCCAGGGCGAGCTCTGGTGCCTTGTGTGGCCCACGGATGCTATGCGATGATGGAGCTCGGTGAGACCTTCCCAGGGGTAAAAGGCGAGCTCTGGGCGAGCTCCGCTTGTAGGTTACCTCCATGTGGGCGAGCTCCGCATCTTCAAGGATCCTGGTGGGTCCTGTCGACCTGCTAAGCCTTGCGTAATTGCCCCATGTCGATAGTGTTAGTTCTCCATATCAACAACTATGATTAAAATTCTCTACTAACCAACACAACATCTTGTTACTGTAAAGCTTAGTAAAATCAATCTTTAACAAACCCCAAAAACCTATACTCTCAACATCCTCCCTCTGCTTCTCATTCAGATTCTTTATAACTTCAATAAGACCAGTTGACTTCCCATGTGGTAAAAACTCCCTATAAATAATAAATAGTATGGTTGGATCATCATCAATTGAAGAATACTTCCTCTTCAAACCTTCACATTCCTATAATCATTCTTCCTCTGCCTTTTAGAGGCACGACCCTCCAATAACATCAAAGTCCCTCTCTGAGCTGAATGAGGATCATCATCCATTGTATCACTACAAAAAAGAAATATATATATATAAATATTACTTATGCAAATAAGCATAATGTGTTTGGTAAAATGTGAATAATCATAATATTATATGCACAAATCAATATTACTACATCAAAAATTTTGGGATACTATATCTCAAAAAGCAATAAGAACAGACTATAGAATATGTATACACACATCACCACTTTTGTAATAAAAAATAAAAACATGATACTATATACACACAATCATACTACTCTATGAAAATGTATGTTACTATATGCACATATCAATGTTACTACATGATCAGTTTTGTATTACTATATCTCAAAAATAATAAAAACAAAGAATAAAAACATTGATACTATATACACACAACCATATTACTCTATGAAAATGTATGTTACTATATGCAAAGATCAGTGCTACTACATGATCAGTTTTGTGTTACTATATCTAAAAAATAATAAAAACAGTGTATAGAGCATGTATTGTACTATATAAAAAAATAATACTACTAAATGAATAAATGTCATGTACTACAATGTCATCTACTACAATAAATAAACATGTAATACTACAAATATAACAAGAAAATACTCTAAGAATAAAAAAGTAATACTACAATGTCTTCTTCATCACATTGTTTTAAAAAAAAAAACTCAAATTACAATTACTTTTACTAAACAATTATAAAAATCATGACAAAATACACATAAAAATAGTGTTACTACATGCAGAATTTTATGATACTACAACATGACTTTTATGTTACAGTATTTCAAACAGAGCAGAACACACACAAAAACCCCAAGAAACTACAATCACTTAAAAAATATTGATCTACACTACGAAACACAAAAATATATTCACACGAACAAAGCAAATACATCAACAGCCAACAAAATCGCACAATAAATACGAACCAAACAAACACAAATGCATGAAGAACAGTACCCGAATCGAAGAAGAAAGTAAGAATATACAAAAAATTATATACATAATACAAAAAAAACATGATTACAAACAAAAAATAGAAAGCTAGGTTAACAAAAACAAGTAACTTATGGAAATATTGGCGTGAGAAGACGAAGAATCAACAAAAATCACGAAGAACATATGTAATGAGATGGAAAT
Source organism: Prunella vulgaris (assembly GCA_026898435.1). Lineage (NCBI taxonomy): Eukaryota > Viridiplantae > Streptophyta > Magnoliopsida > Lamiales > Lamiaceae > Prunella > Prunella vulgaris. Next base: position 64,747 of record JAPKLY010000731.1, on the reverse strand, counting down.
CGCCTGAGAATATCGTCTGAGAGAAGAAACGATGGATGATTTACATATAGGTTCAAGAAAATCACTATATTTACAAATAGGTTCAAAATATTTGCACAGAAGCACATTTTTTTTTCTGCACAGAAGCATATTTTTTTTCTGCACAACACCTATTTGTAAATATAGTGACTTTTTTGAATCTATATGTAAGTCACCCTTCAATATTTATATTAGATCCGTTTGTAAAATGGATTATGAAAATGGGTTAATTGCAAGAAACGGGTTTTGTGCAATATTACATATGAGATTTTGTGATTACTAAATAGTACTTACGAGTTAGTTGTAACAAGGTAAGACTCTTCAAGGTACTTGAAGTGGATCAAGTGATAATTTTTTTAAGCCTTCAAATTTTATACTATTATGTATGAAATATGTACATGTGGGAATGAAATTTTGTTGAATTAAAGAAAAAAAAAATTTATTATATAAAAAAATTCTAAAAGTAATTGATAAAAAAATAATTAGGCGCTTGAAAAACGTTTGATTATCAATTTCTAATTTTAGCAACCTTATATGAAACTGATATAATTAAATAACATCACTAATTTTATTATATTCGTTTAGAGTAGGTATTGTATGAAAATAGTTCATGATAAACTTATCATGAAATTATCTTCTTATATCAAATATCTGGTCAAGTGTATCAAAATATTCATAAGGTATATTAAAAGTTGAAGTCAATATATAAATTTTATTGACTTCAACTTTTGATACACCTGATGAGATTTTTGATACACCTGATTAAATGTTTGATACTTTAAAACTTGTTCGTGATAAACTTATCATGAATCATTTTTATACAATACTTTACCATTCGTTTATTAATATCATAATATTCTATATTATCAAATATTATGATATCACTTAATAGAATACATGGTTTTTTTTTTCTTTTTCAAAATACATGTTATACATGTAAGGATATAATAAAACTGAAACACCCTAAGCTTTTGGGGTTATTTTATTGTAACATTTACATTATTCGTACAATCCACACTTAGGGGCACTTGATATACATTTAAAATGGAAATGATAATGAGTATCTAATCACTATGCTCTTAGTGATTATCTTTTTTTTTAACATGTTTTTATTATTGCATTCATGTACAATAAATAATACCAAACACTATTAATTTTTGAGCATCTCCAACTATTTGCGTCACTCTAGCACAGAGTCCGCACTAGAGTGACACAGAATTTGAAATTCATCTCCAACAGTTCACACTACATTCTGGGCTATATATATTTTTCTTAATTTTTAATAAATTTAATTTAAATATAAATTAACAAATCACAAAAAATATTACAATTTAAATTTAAAGTATTACAAAATATTATATAAATAAAATTATTTTAAAAAAAAAGTCTAGCACGGGTGAATAGTATCGCGCTGAAATCAGCGCAACACTGTTCACAACTCTCATGTGGCGCTGAATTATAGTGCTGCGTTGGAGGTAAAATTCATCTTTATCCTGGCGAATCATCATTAATCTTCATTTATTTTCATTCTTCATCCTCATTATTCTCAACCAAGCGGTGCCTGAATATGTTTTTATTATTTATTGTTTTTATAAGGTACAATTAATTGGTTTAGATAGTGACCTATTCAATTAGGTTCATGCACCTACAACAAACAAATATATATGAAAATAATTGACCAATTATGTCCAGCATAAAGTGTACATCTAATGTCCAAAAATATAAGAGAGAAATATAAATAGATTCGTATTTGTAAAAAAATTTAAATTATTAGTATATATATATATTTATGCTTTTGTATAAATAAAATTTATATATATCAATATAAATTTTTTGAATCAATTTACAAATATGGCCAATTTTTAGATATATTTATAAATGCTTCAAAATATAATCACTTTTCCTAAGAAAATAAAAATTCAGCAATTTTGATCAGTTGGAAAAATTGAAAACAGAAAACAGCCTTTTTCAATCAATTGATGATATTTAATGTAAATACCAAAATATAAAATATATATATATATATATATATATATATATATATATAAAATCAGTAAATTCAACTCAGAGATATGAATAGAATACATCTAATTGTATAAATTTTATAATATAAAATTTATTCATAAAAATTTCTGTGTAACATTAAAATTAGTTGATAAACTTTCCAAGGATGAAGACAACCACCAAATTTTAGTTTTATTTTATTCATATAACATACATTCATATTATATATTTTTATAATACAATTATGCATTGTGAATTTAGATTTATTTATTTTTGGTTCAGGTTGGGTGAATTTCCTTTACCTTTTTTTGGAGCAATGAATTTACTTTACTGTATGAGCATTGACTGTAGAAGAAAAACGAAGGGGGCTGTAAGTGAGAGAGAGAGAGAGAGAGAGAGAGAGGGTTTTGAAGGAAAGGACGGAGAAAAGTAAAAGATAGTTGTACTGAGAGAGAGAGGGAGAGAGCTTTGGGTCCTTTCATTTTCATTTTCTTATTCCACTTTCCTTCATCTTTTTCAATTCTTCTGCCGTAGATCCAAAATTTATAATTTTTGCCACAACAAGTCAATCCAATCACGTCTTGCCCTTGAAATTCCACAGTTTTTTTTATCTTCAATTAACAAGAACAAGGTTGCTGTATGAGGAGCTGAAATCTGAGAATCAGTTTGAAGCTTGGCCATCAAAGTTGAGCCTCTGGAGATGAAAACCGTTGACCTTTAAAGGTTATCTCTCTCTCTCTCTCTCTTGATTTTTTTCCTATCTTTCTGTTAAATTGAAATTCTGATGATTTGTGCAATAATTGGAGTATGTAGCTTGGTTTTTAATTACTAAGAGAGGATTTATCTTTAGCATGAATATGGTAAAGCTATTGAAGAAAAACGATGGTTCTGGCACAAGGGTCTCTTCTTGAAGATATTTATGATTTGTGGTGGTTTTATGTTTACGTGTGTTATATGCCTCAGTTGCCTATTGCAAATCTAGGATGTTTCCAAGACAAAATTCAGTACTGTGCTTGTAATTTTAATTTCTTCGAAATCCTCAAATTCTAAGATTTAGTATTTGTCAATCTTTAGGTGTTTTTTCTGTCCTCTGAGCTTGTACACAAGTTTGAGAGATGGAAGAGGTGGGTGCCCAAGTAGTTTCTCCTATGGTCATCCATCAGCATCTGCCAGCAAGATTTTGTGATTCGTATCCAACGGCTAAGAAACGTGCTCTTCCTTTTCATTCACCAAACTTTCTTCAGCAGAACGCTTCTGATAACTGGAATCCTAAGTCCTGGAATTGGGACAGTTCTAGGTTTGTTGCAAAACCATTACAATGTGATGGAGTCCAAGAGGGAAGTGGTCAAGGGAGAAATAGTGCTTCATATTCTTTAAATCCTACTCGTTTCACAAAAGATGATCAAAATCTTCTACTGAAACTGGGGAATGAAGATGGAAGGGTTAGCAAAGGTAACAACAGTGGTGTTAATTTTGTAGAGCCACAACCGGTTTCTAGGCCAAACAAAAGAGTACGATCTGGGTCACCCGGTTGTGCTAATTATCCCGTATGTCAAGTGGATAATTGCAACGAAGATCTGTCGACTGCCAAGGACTATCACAGGCGGCACAAGGTGTGTGAGGTTCATAGTAAAGCTGGTAAGGCTTTAGTGGGGAAACAGATGCAACGATTCTGCCAACAATGCAGCAGGTTGGTATATGCAACACGTCATCTTAAGATCTATTGGTTGTATTATGTTGTGTTATTTTCAGGTTTGGCCCTTTGAACTGTACTATCTGCTTTGATTTCAATTTGAATAGTTTCAATAATATATAAAGATGAGCTGCATTGAAATAACTTATTCCATTGGACTATATTAACCATAGGTTTAAGAAAAATATTATTAACTTGATATTGGGAAATATGTTATGTAAATTGTTATAATTGTTGCGTTTCTCAATTAGTTCTCGTAAGTATTCTCGATGTTATATTCATGAATCGAGACGTGTAGTTAATCAATTTTACCAAGTTTTAACTGCTGTTTTTTTAATTAGAATGCGATGCCTTCACTTGCTGTAGTTTTTACTTTTGACAGTCCCCACTGCAGTATTTCTGTTTGTAGGTGTCTTTTGGTAATATTAAGAAAAAAAAAATTGTGCTTTAAAAGCATACCTACTTCACCAACTCTGTTCTTTTTTTTTCAGTACCTTGACTTTACTTTTATCAACGAGGACCGATTTTTTTTTTTTACTGTTGATAGCAGTTATCTTTATCGAACCATAATGAGTGGTTGAGTGAATAATAATTCTCTTTATTAACCATATATAAATGCTGTTTATCACATAATTTCGTGGGGATGTGATGTCTACGTTTTCAAATATAGCAATATATTCTACATGAATATTTCTTCTAAATGGTAAATGCGCCTGTGGGCCCGTACTTAGCATGATTTAATCCCATTATTCCAGGTTCCACCCTCTTTCAGAGTTTGACGAGGAAAAGAGAAGTTGTAGGCGCAGACTTGCTGGGCATAACAGGAGGAGGAGGAAAACCCAACCCGAAGACACTACTCCACGGGTGTTAGTTCCTGATACCCCGGCCACCAATGTCACTAACAATGACATCATCAATCTATTGGCAGTGCTAACTCGTGCCCAAGGTACATAACTAGCTAATAAATGATTCAATCTAAGCAATTATTATTAGGAACTTTTCAAATATTATTCCTAATCGAAAATTATTTCTAGTTGGTATGTTGCCTTGGATGCATGGTAATATTTTTAGGGAGAATAAATGTCACAAACTAAAACTGGAGTTTTTGCCATTTCTGCTTCGTTTAACATTCTACATCCTGCTAATTGCAATTTTTATAATTATAGGAAATACTATGGACAATAGTGGTAAATTCCCATCGATACCCGACAACGATCACCTCGTACAAATTCTAGGTAAGATAAATTTGTTGCCTGAACACTTAGCAGCCAAGTTAACCAAGAGTAATCCAGATCACGTATCCTCCAAAAATCTGAACGAAATGAATAAGAATGCTTCTTCTACATCAACCATGGACTTGCTTGCTGGTCTTTCAGCAACTCAAGGGGCACCCTCTTTTGACCCATGTGAAACTCAATCTCAACAGAGCACTGAAGGAAGTGACACTGAAAAAAGGTCAACATGTGTTGACCAAGCTGCAGTTCTTGGAGGACATATGATGGAATATCAAGAGATGCTGCCAAGTCCGCCTTTGCAGCTGTTTACTCCTTCGCCTGAAGATTATAGGACATTGAAATTGCAATCAGATAGAAATTTTCTATCATCTGGAAGCAGTTATCCTTCAGAAGAGAGATCGCCTCTATCATCACCACCATTTGAGCATAATTTCTTCCCAGTGCAGACTTCAAGAGAAGCTATGAAGGACGATCGTCTGTCGAATAGTGAAGATGAAATTGCATGTGTGGAAGCAGCAAATGGGTGTAGTACGTCTCTTCAGCTTTCCAGAGCTACTGAAAATGTTTCAATTCAGAGTTCTCCATACCGAGCTGGATATACATCATCTTCTGGGTCAGATCATTCACCATCCAGCCAGAATTCTGATGCCCAGGTACTTCTGCATCATTTTCCTGCAATATATAAGCATAATGTTTTTGACATTTTGTACCATGCTTTTATGGTATTCTGTCTTCGAAACTTTTGCATCTTTGTGTTCTTATTGCGAAATTTGAGATTATCTTTCTCTTTCTAGGATCGTACTGGTCGAATAATTTTCAAATTGTTTGACAAGGATCCCGGTCATTTGCCCGGATCACTACGGACTCAGGTCGGTGTTGATATTTTGTCTTTCCTTGGCATTGTTTTTAATGACTGAGATCTGATCCTCTTGCCTTATTCCAGATATTTAATTGGCTTTCCAACAGTCCCTCAGAAATGGAAAGTTTCATCAGACCTGGTTGTGTAGTCTTATCCCTGTATTTATCAATGCCATCTTTTGTCTGGGATCAAGTGAGCACTCTTCTACAAATTGTATGCTTTTTGCGCACTGCAGATTTTGATTGACCATCTTTTGTTGCAGCTTGAACAAAATATTCTATGTTATGTGAAGTCTTTAGTCAAAGATATTGATGTTGACTTTTGGGCTAATGGAAGATTTTTGGTCCATACAGACAGGCAGATGGCTTCCCATAAAGAGGGTAAGAACTGCAGTCCTTATTCTCATCTAATTCCAGTTGATATTGAGTTTTCTGAGGAGTTCATTAACTTTTTGAAATATATGTTCACATTCATTCCAAGTATTTCATTTTTATACTCTTATCTTCGTTTAATTTAATTAATGTTAGGAAAAATTCGGCTCTGCAAATCTTGGAAAGCCTGTAATACACCAGAACTGTTCTCCATCTCTCCTGTGGCAATTGTTGGTGGACAAGAGACCTCTCTTCTATTGACAGGGAGATGTTTGACAGCTCCAGGCACAAGGTATATATATACTTGATATTTAATGTGTTGAACTCTTTCATTTTGATTTATTGGTTTGTCTTGTCATGAAAATTTCGATGTTTATCGTGCAGGATACATTGCACACATGCAGTGGGATATAATATTAGGGAAGCTAATAGATCGTCGAGCCAAAAGACTGAAGATAACAAGATTATCTTGGCTAACTTTAAGGTCAATGGTGCAGAATCTGGTGTTGTTGGCCGCTGTTTTATCGAGGTAAAACTTTATCTAACTAATCAAATTCAATATATGCACTGAATTTTGGATCGTTGATATCTTCTCTCTCCACAGGTTGAAAATAGTTTCAGAGGGGCCAGTTTTCCAGTAATTATAGCAGATAGCGCTATCTGCCAAGAGTTGAGACTCCTTGAGCCTGAGATCAATGGAACTGCTGAAGTATGTGATGAAATTCCAACGGATCATGTTCAGAAAACAGGGTGGCCTAGGTCCAGGGAAGAAGTATTGCGTTTTCTGGATGAACTTGGATGGCTGTTTCAAAGAAAATATAACTCTTGCTTGTTTGAGCTCCCACACTATAGGCTTCATCGATTCAAATTTCTTCTTATATTCTCCATTGAGCATGACTTTTGTGCACTGGTCAAAACCCTCCTGGACATTCTTCTAGAACTAAATTTGGGCCGACAGGGATTAGCAAATGAATCTATGCAGATGCTATCAGAAATTCACCTCTTGAACAGGGCTGTCAAAAGGAGGTGTCAGAAAATGGTTGATTTGCTCATTCATTACTCCATTATAGATTCCACTGATACCTCTGAGAAGTTTATTTTCATGCCCAATATGCCTGGACCTGGTGGTATCACACCTCTACATTTGGCTGCTTGTGCATCCTCTTCAGATGATATTGTCGATTCTCTGACTAGTGATCCACATGAGGTAATTTTTCATATTTTAAAATTTTGATTTGCCTTACCCTCTGCTTTCCTGGATCCTTAAAAGTTATGTGCTCTTATTTTTGTAATTAATGGAACTTGCAAACTGGCTCAGGACATTGCCTAGTGTTGCAGTATGCATTTGCAAATTTAATTAAAGCATATTATTTTTTTTCTTCATTAACTAGGTTTGGTATTCTGCTTGTTTTTCACTCATTTCCTTTTCTTTGGTGTAGATTGGGTTACAGAGCTGGAATTCCGTGCTTGATGCAAATGGGCTTTCTCCCTATTCATATGCGGTGATGAGGAATAACCATTCATACAACACACTTGTTTCTCGGAAGCTTGGACATAACAAAAATGGGCAAATAATTGTACCAATAGAAGATGAGATCAAGGAATGCCAGGTGAAGGCTTCAGATAAGGACAGGAAGACTACATTTCACATCGATCAATCTTGTTCTAGATGTGCAACAGTTGCAGCTCGTGGATACAGCAGAAAGTTTCCAGTTTCCAAAGGATTGCTTCAGCGTCCATACATCCATTCCATGCTCCTTGTTGCTGCAGTTTGTGTTTGTGTATGTGTCTTCTTAAGAGGACATCCATATGTTGGTTGTGTTTCCCCATTTGCATGGGACAACTTGGGGTATGGCACAATTTAATTATTACTCCAACTCCAATATTATTGTCCACAATGAAGGATTTAAAGAGTCGTTTGGGGTTCAAAGAGTTACAAGCAGATAAGTGATCATGTAGTTGGATTCTTCCAAGAATCTAGGGTTTAGCCTTCACCGGTCCATTGAGCTCGAAGAGTGGCTTGGATCGACTCTCTGTACTTGCAAGATTGATCTGGTATTCAGTAACATGGATTGGTTCAAGTGTTGGAGGAAGATTGAATCCATGAGGGTAAAGTATGGTTTGTTCTAATCATGCTAACTCCTAGCAAAAGAAGTTACTCGTATGTTGTTCCTGTAGAAAATGGGTATTCAATATTTACTTACATTAGTAGTTAGATAGAGGAAAGAAATATATAAATGCAATATGGAATTTTACATGTAGTGTTCACCTCCTCTTAAGACAGGGTTCAAGCATCTTTGTAATGATATGTTAATTAATTCTTGTACAAATTCTGTTGTTTTGTATAATTATACTAATTTATGATGTTCACAGTAGTTCACACTTATTGCTACTAGTGTGAACTTCTGTTAGCATCTCATACTTGGTATATTTCACAACATGCTGTATATTTTTTTACAGGTTTTCAAGGTTTGTTTCCTTTTAATAATTTGAGTAGCAAGATAATACACATCATTTCATTATAAGGACATATTACAGAGGCCAAATTTTGTTTAACGATATATAATTATATATTTAATATTTGATGGTTTTGCGTAGAGACAATCAGTTGTTCCAGACAAAGAATTGAGCAATGTCATTCTTGAGTTCTTCTTCTTCTACTGATGCACCTACCTCTTGCAATGTTCTGAACAATGACTTCTGCCACCCCTTCTCCGAACCCCTCAACGAGCCCTCCTATGAACTCAATGACCACTTGAGAAGCCAAACGAGCTACAGTCCCTAACGCGCTTGGCTTCTCAGGCAGGGGCCCATTTTCTTGGAGGCCATTGATGGAGGTCTTTGCACACACTGCATGAAGATGGTACTCACATACTGTGCAACGGTACATTCGTCCCGACCTCCTTTTGTTGCAGGACCCACAAGTCCCTCCATTATTCATTGCTGGCAATAGTTTGAGGGGATGATGAGGGTGAGACGGGAAGTTGATGTGGGTCGATAGCATGGCGCAGCAAGGGTGCATCTGGAAATTGCATGCTCTGCATCTGAAGGTAAACCCTCTCAAAGATTTGCCACAGACATCACACCTCGGCCATGAAATTCCTCCTGTTGCTGATGTCCATCACCTGTTAGTACTGTGCATCATGTATGTATTCAAACAAGGAGGGAAAAAAATCGAACCTGATTTGGGTTTAGAATGGAAGACGAGCTGGTGCTGGCCGTGCAGAGGGTGGTTGTTTAAGAGGGGCGGTGAGAAGGCGCAGAAGTCATGAAGCTGAAACTCGCACTGCTGACATGCATACCTCTTGCCGGAGCCATATTCCTTGCATCCGGTGCAGACGAAGAGCTCGGTCAGAGTGATTTCTTTTAGGGGGTGTTTGGAGTGTGCGTAATGCGTGATCTCGTCTCCGGTGACTGGTGAGGTTGGAAACCCTATTTTTGAAGGTGATGGTAGAGAGGATGATCTTTTCATTGTTGTGATGGATGGAGCAAGTGAGCGATGGTTGGATTAATTTGGGAATGGGGGAATATTATTTATGTTGGGAAATAAAGTGATATATACTTTCTTCACCACCCATCTCTCTAAATACCTAAGATGTACACGTTTCTTGCAAAATTGGGTCTATATATATATAGCCTTAATCAAAATTTGACAAAATCGTAAACTCGAGTTCATACAAATTTTTTTTGTGTATTGCGTTTGTATATATATATGGAAGTCAAATGAATGTAGATAGGTCACATGATTTGGATATGATGTTTGCTTCAAAATCTCTTGTTACACAAATTAATATATATAAAGTGGATATATATATGGGGGGTGGGGGTCCAAATGTTTGATTCTCGTGTTGTCATTTGCAAGCATTATTACAAGAAGAAAGAAAGAAAGAGAGAGAGAGGAGGCATGCATGCATATATAATATGTGTCTCAAAGTCAAGGTTTGTCTTTTTGCTTTACGAAATTAATCTGAGTTTATCCAATTACAATTACTAAAACTTATTGTTGATTAAATTCCATATATTAAATCATCCACAGTGATTTTTATACTTATTCCATCCAAAGTGGGAAACAATCAGAAATATTTTGCAGCCTTTTTATTTGGTGTTTAAAGTAGCAGAATGCAAGCTAGATTCATCTTTATTTTTCGAGTTGTAAAGCAATTTATGTATATATTATTTACATATAATATTGTCCACTGTTGCATGTTTGAAAACGAACTCCTAATTGATTCTCTCTCTCTCTCTCTCATATTATTATATGTAATCATGTGATGATTGTGCTATGATTTTAACGGGAATGATCAGATATTGGTGGTGCATAAATTGAACAAGATGATAAATAGATGAAGGCTTGAATAGATTGATATTTGGATAAACTTTTTTTAAGTTTATTTTTTAAGTTAAACTCTTTTTTTTTCATAAATTTATAAAAAAAAAAAATTGATTTTTTTAAAAATAATTAACCAATATACTCTTAATTCTAATTTCTTATTTTAAATTTCTCTTTTCACTCTTAATATTTTTCCTATTTTGTTTCTTACACCAAATAAAAATAAGTGACTAATATACCATTAATTATAGAATTTTTTTGACAGAGTTGAGTTAGAATGATTTTTTAAGTTCCTTTAATCTAGAAAAGATTAAAAAAGATATATGATTACGACTAATATTATTTTTTTAATTTTTAAAGATTAAATAAGTAATCTTGAAAGGTCGGATCTGGTCGGAGTCCGATCAATTTTTTAAGAAATACTCCCTCCGTCCCAGAGGTGTTTTCACCTTTGGAATGACACAACTTTTAAGAAAAGTAGAGTATTGTGTAAAGTTATATTATTAAAATAATGAGATTAGTTGGATTGTGAGGATAAAGTTAAAGTAATAGTTTCCATTTATAGGGTGTGAAAACAATTGTGGGATGGACGAAAAAGGAAAGTGTGAAAACAATTATGGGACGGAGGGAGTAGCATATTTAGTAAATTTTTTTGTGACGGAATTAGATCGGAACCATTTCTTAGGTTATTTTCACCTAAAAAATACTATGCATATGTAAAATTTTGATTGACGTTATCTTTTTAATTTTTACTAGTAAAATAACTAATATTTTGAAAAGTCGGATATTTGTCTAAATTTATTAAAAATATCATTTGCAATAGTATTATTTTTTTTGACGGAGTTGGGTCAGAATGATTTTTTTACGTTCGTTTAATCTAGAAAAAATTAAAAGATACATGATTACGACTACTATTATTCTTTTTAATTTTGAGAATATTACATCTATAGTCTTTTTTCCCTAAGCAATTACATACATGGCCATTGCCTTTTTCAAATACCATCCCAGGCCATTTTTACATATATATGCTCTTCACCTTTTTATTTAATTACTTCAATGTCATTGGCTTCTCTTACCTGACGTCCCATCTAATGTATAAAAAATATTAGCTGAAATCCCTTTTTGATTGTGTAGCTCTCAGATTATAATCCTAGGTTTTCTTCCACCTCGGATTGTACTTTTACCAATTGTTTGAATTTCAAAATTTAAATTAGTTCAACCCCTTATGTGTATCATATATCATTTCATCCCAATTCTCACACTAAATCCGTTTACGCTTCATTTAGATGGAGGTTATATTAACGGTGTCGCGTAATTCTGAATGCAAAGCATTGAAGGTTTCTCGTACTTCATCGGTTGTTGATCTTGCAAACCAAATTGTGGATATGTGGCCCGATGTAGACCCAGGTATGTTGAAATTTAGATATTCTGTTGGTTCAGTAAGTAATTGTGTTCTCGAATATGATGTTGATATGGAGAATATGTTTTCTATATGTCATGCTCTTTCTCAGAAGATAATATGTGTAACAATTCTTCCACATGAATCATCTGCCAGACCAAAATCTCGTTCAAGTAATAGTGTTTCTGTTATGGATGATAGTGGAATTCCTGGGTTCTTAGGTGATTCTTGTGTTAGCTATAACGATAAGGACAGTTTTGGTAGTTTTTTTGTTGATGGTGTTTCAAAGCGTGTTATGAAACAGTCTGTTCTGCCTTATAAAGTAAGCAAGAAATCCTGTCTTACACATGATACTTCGAACATTTTTAGAGACGGGTCAGTGCCCACATATGATATATGTCCCCACACCGAAAGGGATCCCCTTCTTTCAGACCGGTGGGATGAACTTTTTGATGGTGGCATTGGCATGGTCTTTAAGAAAGGTGCTCTAGGATTTAGATCTGCTCTGATTAAGCATGCGACCCTGCTTGGTTTTAGTTATAGGTTTGTAAAAAATTGTCCGGAATACATTCATGTAGAATGCCTTGGTAAGCTTTCGTGTAATTGTGATTGGTATATGAAAGCTAGATGTGTGAAGGTATGTATGTGGTTTGAGATTTACAAATGCCATTTCCATCATAGATACCTCGATAAGGTTGATTCTAGTGTTAGAAGTCGTTTTAGTTCTAAGGTGATTGGTGATTTGGTGCGAAATGAGGTAAGGACTAATCAAAATATAAGTGGGAGTAGGGTGGTACAGATTATGAAGAATAATTATGGCATTGATATCCCTTATATCAAAGGCTGGCGTTCAGCGGAGGAGGCAAAGGACAGCTTATTCGGTACATACCAACAATCATACGATGATCTCCGATGGTATTCCGTAGCAGCAGTCCGCACAAACCCTGGTAAACAGGGTGTATTAGCTGATTTTTATTTACATTATGCTTTTTAAATCGGCCCACTATGAGAAGATGCAAATGCAATAATATTAACACACCAATGTACCATGTTTGTAGGGACTGTTTTTGACTTGGAATCAGATCATTCTACACATCGCTTCCAGCGCGTGTTTGTGGCATTCAGGTCTTGCCTCGACGGGTTCAAATACTGCAGGCAGTTGTTATTCCTTGATGGTACATACCTATACGGTCGTGCAAAGGGAACTCTACTTACTGCAACCGCCAAAGATGGTGATAACGGTAATTTATCATCATCATTTTTGCCTGATCATACCTAAATATTTCATCCTTAAGATATATAACTTCAGTTTATTCGTTCCCAGTTACTGCCACACTTTATTTGTTGATGTATACTTTTTCCTAATCCTGCTGTTTACTACACCACAGGACTGTATCCTATTGCATTTGCAGTTGTCTCCTCTGAAATACCGCTAATTGGACCTGGTTCTTAACCAAAATTCATGACCATTGCTTACATGATAAGGAAATAATATATGTTTCAGACCATAATTGTGGATTGATGTCTGCGTTCCCGAGTGTGTTTAGCTCTCCGAAACATTATTTTTACCTTTTCCACCTTCTGTGCAACCTGAGGGGAAGATTTGGTGGTGGTTTACGCAAGAACGTCAGGTACAAGCTAGCTGACTTGTTTAGGGAGTGAGCACATGCACCGAATACCCGGGTTTTTGATGAGAAGATTGAAAATTTTAAACAAGCCGGGGGTCGTGCAGCAGAACTATGGTTATCGCAGTTACCTTTCAACAAATGGGCTGTAGCCCATGATCCAAACGTAATTAGATACGGTGAGATGACTTCCAATGCAGCGGAGTCTTTTAACGCTTGGTTGAAGGAGGCGCACAGTCTTCCAATCACACAAATGATTGATCATATTCGTGGAGGTATTCAATTAAGATCAAACAGCATTATGGTTAATTTGTTATGTTATTTATTCTTTTACATATGGTACGCACCTCACATCCCCCCTTTACATAAATTCCAGGCATCAGTAGGTGGCAACTTGATTGCAGCACCAAAGGTTCCCTTTGGTGAACGCTTCTATGTCCTACAAAACACGCTCTCTGGGTTGGTCTCTGTTATGAGTCTCGTTTATGGACCGTTGCTCAGCGTGGTGTTTGTATTTATGAAGTTAAGAGCTCACCATCTATCGTTGTTAATGTTCAGCAACGAACATGCTCATGTTCCCAAGGGATTCCCTTGTCTTCACGCGGCAGCTGCCATTTCCCAGTGTGGTTTATCACTAGAACTCTATGTGGACAATCATTTCATGTCCTCTTGTTACCAACTATGCTATATGCATATTATACAACCAATTCCACAAACAGAGAAGTTCGAGCTGCTACATCTCATCGACAACAATAAGTTGCTTCCCCCTGTACTAAAGAATCCCCCCGGGCGCCCAAAGAAACTGCGTGTCAGGTCTTATGGAGAGTTCTCTAGGGCGTTAAAACAGAAAAAAACTGTGCAGTAGCCATCTCATAGACAAGGGATTAGTTGTTACCTTTTTTTCTTTTTTTGTTACAGGTTCCTGATCAAGGATTAGGTGTGATTGGTAGAATAGTTCACCTGTTGTAAGTTTCATGGAATGTTGTCTTATCAACAACCCCTGTGTGTGTTTCCTACACCAGTTTAATTGAAACTCAATATAGAAATCAATGACATGAATTACAGCAACCAACTTCCCTATTATACATATATATCACTATAATAGGATACATCACAGTTTGCATCTACTTTGCCATCCTTACATGCAGGGGCCACGTTTACATTTAAATGATATCTACCCTTCCAGACTAATTAGCATTTAATCATGCACTATTAAAAGATAATTTTTTTAATTTTTGATGATAATTATACTACAAATGCCTGAGTAGTTCAACAATCAGCAACGTCACTACGGCCATTATTACATTCGCGCACACGAGAGTAACCAAACGAATGACATAAACCTTCCAGTTGGCAGCCGCTCGCCCACCCTCATCCAAGCAGTTTCGAGTCCTAGGCGATGTGAACTCTTGGTCCCCAACATCGTCCGCACTGCACGACAAGCACCAATGCGAAAACCCGTGCTCTGCACAGTTGTTGTACAGCCGCCCGGGGTTTGCCGGAGTCTCGCTGATGCGTATCATTATTCGTCCACTGCATCTCCTGCAAGCTGCCTTCTTGTACCTTTGGTACAACCCACAACTCTGTTGTTGGCTACTCCTGGACATTTTTTTCCCCCACCCCCAAGAATATACAATTGTGGAGTTTTAGCCCATACATTTATACATATATATATAGTCAGGGTCTCAGCTGTTGTCCCATCGGATTCCTCTGTTTAATTAATTTCTTTGAAAGAGTGTCCAACGGTATAGTTGTCAGAGTAGGTCCAAAGGTCATTTTATTGGGTATCGCATTGAACTATGCACAGTGGTACACTACTAATAGCTTCGGTACACAGGCATACAAACTGGTACAACAGGTACTGAAACACTTCTTAACGTGCACTATACTACGAAAGAATATTTTGACTTCATACCAAATAACAAAGCCGAATATCTATTTCGTGTTTCAACTTATATCTAAGTATATTATACCTACTTGTGTTCAATTGAAATTTTCTTAGATACCTTTCGTTTTTTTGTCCTATAGAGTCACAAATTACACGTCTCAAATGAATACATTACACTTCCCACACCGTACACCCTTTTTTCCATGCTATTTATTTCCCCTCTTCATATTATATCTAAGAAGATTTTTACCTACTTGTTACCAAGAATTTACCAACTATTTTTAATCGCCTTTTACTCTTTTATCATAGTGTTCGATTGAAATTTCCTTAGACACTTTCTGTTTTTTATCTGACAATTCATATAGAGTCATACAAATTAATACATTACACTTTCCCACATACGTCTCAAATCAATACATTACACTTTCCCACACCGTACATAATTTTTTCCATTCTTTTTGTTTTCATGATATTTTTTCATGAATTTTTTTCATGATATTTTTTGATTCATTTCCACTTCGTCCCACATCGTCATCCACTCTGAATATTTTTAACATGATATTTTTGGACTCATTTTACATTTCTACGCTTCCTATAAATATTCACGAGCGACGACATCACACATACTACTGTCCCACATTATAATACTGTCTACGTATCACACATACTACTGTCTAAGCATCACACATACTAATGTCTAAGTACTACACATACTTAACGCTTGAGAGTCTTACCGTATTACACGTCCCAAATGATTGTCCAGGAGAGTTTTCTCCTAATATTATTTTATTCTTTTCACATTCTACGAGCCCTATAAATATTCTGAAAGACTCTATTACACATACTTTTGTCCATGTATACTTGTTCGACAATACGATTACATTTCCTTGTACCATATTTTGATTTGGGTCGTCTGATATTGTTCATTACACATTTTTTATATTTTCTAATATTTTGTGTTTTTTCTTTTATAAAAACTAAGTATTTTCGGAACTTATATATCTATATCTTTTCCAATCTATATCTATATCTAAAAAACTCGTCCTGTTTATGTTTCTAAATATCTAGACTACTCTACACTTGAGAATCATACAATCCTACCCGTCTCAAAACTAATACACTATAAAACCAATACATTATAAATATTTTGTTAAGGTTACTGCTATTTTTTGATTAATCTCACATTCATTTCAGATTCTACGCTTCCTATAAATATTTATGCTTATTCTTTTCACATTCCACGACTCCTATAAATATTCATGTGAGACGATATCACACATACTACTGTCTAGGTACCATTGTCCCACGATAACACTACGAATATGGTCCACGACATTTTTTTTTACTTGTAACATCAACGTTGCCTACAAATATGCACTCAAAGCCCAATATACGACACTAATAGTTCCTCTTTTTTTTTTTAAAATTACATTTTCCTTCTCCTGTTATTTGTAATTTTTGTACTTATATTTTTCTTTTTTCCTTCACACTGTTTTACCAAATATATACATTTTTACAGCTATTCCCATTTTTTTCCAGATGTTTTTAGTAACCCCAAAAATGATAATAAGTCTCGCTGATTTCCTCTCTTATATTTACCGAATATTTCCCCATTATTATATAACTGAAACCCAACTTCCAATTATAATAGCTATCTAAATTATCATCACCCTCCTGCCATTACCTTTTCACTAAAAGTGCCATCGATTATGTGAACAAGTGAATTATCTAATTGCCCTTACAATTGTTTTTGGTTTTCGAATTAGTCATACCAAGTTGAGGGTAATTCAGTCATTTTGAAAACCTCATTGTTATTCTGAAGGGGTATTCCGTCATTTTTCCCAAAACCAACTGTTACATTGCATTAAATTCTTGCATCCCACTTTTTCTTGATAATCATTACTCCCGATATAACCCATTCCTAGGGCTTCGTATTAAACCAAAAATAGCACCCATCTATTACGCCTATAACTTGCTCCTCCTCTCATCTGTTGCCACGTGTGCTCTCAGGTTAAGTTCCACCTAACGCAACCATTCACCATTTCCTGCATTCATTTTCTACCTCCCAAACGATACCTCGATTGGTTTCAAACGTCATATCCTACAGCTTATACATCATTGCATTATAACTTCACACTCTACATATATGATCAGATCATTACTTCCATACACATTCCTCCTCCTTGAGATAAAAAAAGACTTAATCTTCACGTAGATCAAAACATTATTCCTTTTGTAATATTTCCAGGCTATATCCCTCAGACAATGTCCAAGAGAGTTGATGCCCCACCATCGACAGATCTCGGTGGCACCGTTTTTCCTTCTAAAATAATGGAGGAAATACTCTTTCGTATTCCTGTCGAGAATTTGATGCAAATGAAAAGGGTCAACATTGCGTGGCTCACAACCATCTCGAACATGTACTTTTCGGGCGTGAAGCATCTCCAGGCCATGAATGCTCAAAATCGCATCGGCTTTGTACTACAGTCACAAGTTAGTTTTTACCCTCTTGTATACGAGCCTCCCAACCCAGGCGAAGAAGGAAACCAGCGTTCTCTCCTCGACGGCGACCCTTTGTGGTACACACTAGCAAGCTGTAACGGGTTTGTTTTGAACTGCACAATTGAGGATCGCTTCTTCGTGTGCAACCCTATCAACGATAACTGCTGGGAGATTCCAAGCCCGCCTGTTGTATTCCCAGAAGGAGCCACATATGCTTCTGCCTTTTTTGGCCTTGGCTGTGTTCCGGGTACCACAGAATACAAGGTTGTACGTATTTTGCTTTTCAATAATCTCATAACCCGTTTCGAGTTTCACTGCTACTCCACGGAAACAAGAGTTTGGGCTCCCATGGGGGAGTTCCCATTTCAGTTCCCCGTGTGGTCCCCTGGTGTTTATGCCGATGGATGCATTAAGTGGCAGATTTCCACTCTCTACCGGATTGAAAGCATCGCTAGCCTATGTTGCAGGACAGGAACATTCCATCTCATTCTCCTACCAGATGCTCGGGAGAGGATTCTTGCCTATGGCGATGTTGGCTCTGTGGATGAGGACAAGCTTGTTATCTATTCCCGCATTACCTAATCATTCGAGGAATACGAACTCTGGCTCCTGGAAAACTTTAGAGATGACTCATCGTGGAAACGTGTCCGTTTTGAGCCCTGTTACCCTCTTGAGGAGGACGAGTTCATTCTTGGAATCCAGCCACTCCGATTGCTGCGCCCAGATGGAAGAAGACTGCTACTTCGTGCTGAGCCATCCGACTGCTTCGTCGAGTATGACCTAATTGACAAGGTATACATTCCAATCAACGGGCCCAACTGGTATCAGGAATGTTGGTGGTCAGCCCTTGAGTTTTAGTTCTTGACTTCGACAACATATTGACCTCATTCCTACGAGTGTGTTTCCATTCACTCAGACCCTTGCCCACTTATTTTAATGGTTTCTAGCCATTCTGCTTTTGTCCAACCCTTGGATTCTTGCCTACTAAGGCATGTTTTGTAATGATGCATATTATAGTATTTTTTGTTTACGATGTAATATGGTCACTTTTAGGATATTCTTGTTAGATGTTTTGATGATATGATAAACCAATCAGCTTGTGATAGGACCAGCTGAACCTGTTAGTCAGCTGATGAATAGTTAGGATTAGATATGTTTTGGTAAGGGGGAATCAACCTTGCTGCCTAGAAGATCCAAAGCTTTAATAGAGAAGAAGACCAACTAAGGCCTTGAGGACTTAGCCGATTCTAGAAGTCAGAAGACTTGAGCAGCTGACACTAGTTATCTGGAGCAGAACATCAGAAGAGCCAGATCAGCTGATGTCTGAAGATCAGCTGATGCCGGAAGATCAGCTGATGTCTGAAGATCAGCTGATGCCGGAAGATTAGCCGATGTCTGAAGATCAGCTGATGCCAGAAGATCAGATGATATATGAAGATCAGCTGAGCACGTCGCAGACAAGACAAGGACCAAGGATCAAGGTCTCCAGACATGGTCCAGAAGATCAGATGAGGTGCATATCAGTAGACCAGCACATCAGCTGAGGTCCAAGTATCAGCTGATCGATACACCAGCTGAGGAGACATATCAGCTGGAGTCTTGTGCTCCACCCAGATTCTTCAGAATATATTTAAGGGTTGACTTGCGACAAAATAGAAGATTCCCAGAATAGAAGATCAATCAATCAAGGGGACAAACTTGATTGATTGTGATTCGCGAAGATTTCCGGGAATCATGAAGGGGATTCAATCAATCTCGATGATTGATTGATTCCGAATTTATAGGATCTCAGATTTTGAGCCTATCTCAATGGTTAGTTATTTGGACCTATAAATAAGAGTGCCAGTGATGATTTCAAGGATCGATGTATACGCGTTTAAGCTTACCTAAACTCTGTCAAAATCTTCACTCGTACTCAAATATCATTATTCGATATTAATTCTTTGTAAGCTTTGTAGAAGTTGTAAGAAATCGATTGCTTTTAAGCATAGACATTTTGTAAGAGAGTAGTACTCTCAAAGTGAGTGAGTGAGTGAGAAGATAGTGGAGAGATCCACAAGTCCAGTTGGATTGTGGAGAGTGGAGTAGGACCTTCTTGTCCGAACCACTATAAATCTTTTTGTCTCGTGTTCTTTCTTTTCTATTCCTTATTTGTGCACTAATCTCTAAACT